>KZ651272.1:389704-407480 GCA_001010745.2 Gerris buenoi | reverse complement strand
GGGAAATACCGGGCGTTGGGCGTTGGGGTAATGCCGGCCGTTGGGGTAATGCCGGCCGTCGAGTATCTCGCACCCTAATAAAGATTTTGGAGCGGGAAGCGTCTTTGATCCCGCGTCTCAGCCAACCTAACGCTTAGGCAGTGCTAGTGCAAGCAGCATACCTTTTATCGAGAATTTTCTGAAACAGCACTTGGTACTGTAAGGAAGGTGTGTGTTCAAGGCTGCATATTTCAACAACGGTAAGTTGTAAAAATTGTTTGTATGTATAAAAATGAACTACATTCTACCTTCTTTCACTTAGTTTACACAAAAGTCTCGCATATTTAGGCATTTTTAAAGTATGTGTTGGATTTTAGATTATTGCTTTAGGGGTAATTCCGGCCGCCATTGTGTGGGTAAATATCGGCATGGCCACTATTACCCCATATAGTTTTGTTTCAAATTTTCGTTTGTTTTTCAGATGCCGCGGACCTATAAACGAAAAACTACAAGAGCTTCTTGGACTTCCGAAACTTCAGGCCCGGCCGGTATTACCCCATGCTTCAGGGTAATACCGGCCACTCATACATATATTTTTTTTTTATAAATGTTTCGTTAGATTTCATTAAACGTGTATTTGTTCCTTAACGTCTTATCTTTCATTGAAACCTACCAGTTCCTCTTTAGATCAAAAAATCTCCGAGATATTCAAGACTTTCCTTAAGGGGCCGGTATTCCCCCAGTCTACCCTATACATACATACATAAAAAAAGTAAAATAGGGATAAAATTAAAATTTAGGGATCGATTCAGAATGGCCTGAAACAGATTTCCATGAAAAAATGTTTCAAAAATTCCCATTACAAAAATTTTGAAGCCATTGCAATAGCTTAATTTTCTCCGAAAATTCGCTAAAAGAGGAAAAAACTATAAAATGCTTACAGGACACAAGACATCAATTGTTTGTTATGAGCCAAAAAAAGATAACCTGACAAAAAATCGTGGAGGGCGCCTGACGTCACAGCAACCTTTGTCACTTTACTTAACCTCTCTGACGCGCCGTTTAACAACTAAATTAATTTACTTGATTTTACTTCTTTTTCTAAATATAAAATTAAGCCCGGTGCCACGGGCTTGGCTGTGCACTATAAATAAATAAACAAAAATACTTTTGGTACAAACATGATTGTTTTACTTTACATCTTTCCTTTCCTTTTTTGGTAAAATATGATTTGTAAATGAGACTTTGGGCACCCCTGACAGTATCATTTTCATATTTTTAGATAGAGAATAATTCAACACTGCAATTCCCAGCTTTAATGTTAAATAACTTCGAGTTTCTTCCAAACTGAATTTACCTAACTATTTATCAATTCGTGATTTGAAATCAAATTTGGCAGACTGACCTGTCTATGTATAAAGACAACGGAACCGAGGAGTCTCCACGTTCCACCCTGCCTATCAACGTGAAGCATTCGAAGTATCTGAAGGAACCTGATACCTCTGATAGCAGAAGTAGCGAACACCTGCCCATTAGACCCTACAGATAGCACCACTATACTCGCTACCACCACGATCAGATCTGTAACAAAAAAAAAAAAAACTTAATTTTAAACAATTCAACAAAGAAAAGAAAATAACAAAATTCCGTATAATTTACTTGGCTTGTTCTTAGACAGTGGGATTCCCGAGATACCAATAAACAAAATTAGAAGGGAGTAGCCCGTTTCGGTACCCGCTATAGTTATAAAAGGATTAAAGTGCTGGTACGTTTTGGCACCAGATTCTTGCAAAGTCAGGGTTCGTTTCGGCATTAAATATGTTTACTTATTGAATTTATTTATTATTATTTTCTATACCTTGTCACAATTCTCGTCTAATTTAATACATTGTCTAGTATTTCATACGCTGTACTTTTTAGACTTAAGGCCCCCATACACGGTCAAACATTTTGTGCAAACCTAATGTTTGCGCAAGCATAGCCCATACACGTCAAACATGATGTTTGCGCAAACATTGATATAAATATACACGTTTCGGGTTTATGAAAACCTCAGTTTAATTTGTGAAATTCTTGGGACAAGATGTCTGCCTCGGAAGCTGCTTGTGCCCAGTTCATGCAATTCACGATATACGGTCATGATAATAAACAACACATTATAAACGGAAGACAGGTCGAGAATGAAGCACAGATAATAATTGCATCATCGGTGCTACGATATAGGAATATGTAATTAGAAGAACCCTGGAATGGAAACATGGAGTAAAATTTACTCCTCTTCTCTTTAAATCTCGCGGGAAGATAAATTGAGACTGGTGAAGCCATCTCCTTCCAGCTATGCTTCCTCCAAGGGTTTCCCCGAGTAGTCAACGTTGTATTTTGGAGATCGGGCGTTCCCCCATAAAACGCTGGCGAATCTTCTCAAGGACGGTGAGTAAAAAATACTCCATATTTCCAATGCTGTAGGTGGTGAGGAGTCATGACTACTCAATGTTTCCATTCAGAGTAGTTTAGAAGGAGTCTATTTCACTCATAGTTTCCATTCTTGGTGATATGAAGAGAGTTCATTCTCCACCTCCACCTATATTCCCAAATAAATTCCCCTGTTCCACCATATTGAATTATAGCCGCCATCTTGGATTTATTCATCAGTAATTCTCCTACTTCCCATTGACATAGAGATCTGAAATTAATAGAAAAGTAAGTCCATTTTTATTTCGATATATGGCCGCCATCTTGGATTTATTCACCTTCTATTATCTCATCTTCAAGTGGACCTAGAGATCTGAAATTTGGTACATAGACTCATGGTAGCTAAAAAAAGAAAATTAAAGGTACTATCACTTCAACATATGACCGCCATATTGAATTATAGCCACCATCTTGGATTTATTCATCAGTAATTCTACTTCTCATTGAGGAAAAGATTGAAATTTGGTACATAGATAGAGTATACCATAAATAGAAAAGTAAGGCCATTTTTAATTCGATATTTGGTCGCCATATTGGATTATAGCTGCCATCTTGGATTTATTCACATTCTATTATCTTATCTTCAAGTTGACCTATAAAAATTATATAATAAAATAGAAATTAAAACAAAGAAAAAAAACAAAAAAAAACAAACATTTTTTATAGGGTCGGAGTAAAAATGACTCCACGTTTCCATTTATAACATAGAAGTTTTAGTTTCCATTCCAGGGTTAGAAGGAACCGGCGGGAAATAAAGAGCGGGAACCAATGAAAAGTCCTAATTTCTAGCGCGAATAGTTAAAGCCCTTCCTATTCCCACTTCTGGAGAGCGGGCATTTCTCCCAGGAGGGGAAATAAATAGCGGGAACATATTAAAACTTCCCCTCTGAATATTTCTCAATATTATAAATAAACGGTGCAAACCTATTTTCACTTTTCTGAAGTTTTTATATATTTTTAAATGATATACTTTTACAGTATTAGTACCTAGTACACTGATAAAATTAACTTCTAAATGAAGATCCTGTCGATAGCAGTTACTTGTGCATTGTGCAGTTGTCACATTGCTGTGGGGACATTAAATCATAAATATAAATGTTATAAAATTAGTTTGCTTATTACAAAAATAATAAAATGAAATAATTTAACAGGCTATTTTTAGCACCTGAGGTACTGGTGCCAAAACATCCTACCAGTGCTGGTGCCGAAACGGGTTGGGTTACGATTTTTTCAGGTAAAATGGGGTCCCGGTGCCGAAACGGGATTCGCCCAATCAGAAACCCTACCAAACTTATCTTTTAATCACAAGATACGTAATTCAGTGTAACCATGGATGTTTGCGAAAAGTTGATGAGCATCATTTGGACCGTACTCAAAACAATCCTCAGCCAAGTACTGGTTTGTACGACACATGCGTAGTAATGCCATTTTGTTACACTCAAAAACAAGGACGGTTTATAGACTGTTGACTCGTCAATAGGAAGGTTCGTTCCCTATTTGATAGGTTTCTTTGAATGCTTTTAATTTAATATAGTTCGTAAATGTCACAAACCCCTACAACCAGACAATGATTTCAAGGCAATAAAAAAAACTTGTCCTAAACGATTATCGAACGATACAGGATGACTGGCGATATATGTGAAAAAATGAAGTAGGTTGTTCGGAACGAACGAAGAAAAAGACGGTGCAAATAGGGGGAACAGAACAAATCTAATCTTTTTTAATCATTTAATAATAAACTTTGAAAAATATGTTTATAAAAAAAACAGTGATGCCATGTATCAAAAAAAATATATTCGTGATGAATATATAAATGTACAACTACAAATCTTATAAAATAAACATCAATGCAAAACAGTAGTGTACACAGAAAAAATGTTGGGGGGGGNTAATCAATACTCGTACAAAACAATGTCACCTAAGTAAATAGTGTGCCAATTAGTGTGGCACTTAGCTTCCTCACATAACACACTACATATTTTGTATACTTTAATGATTTTATAACCTTTTATTGTCAAATTGATTTAATTTTTCCCAGTTTTTTAAATCTGTCGAAATTTGATACTATGTGATATGTGATCGTTCTATAGAACAAATATGTCAGTCTCCGATTTCGATAATTCCAAGATAGAAATCCGTTCCAGTTATCAGAGAAATTTTTTGGTCCCATGTCTGTCTGTCAGTCTGTCTCTCGCTCATTTTTTGCGAACATAAAAACAACTTAAAAACTACTCGCACTCGTTCGATTTGAATTAAATTTGGATGGCAGATAATTATAGCATAATTAGCCCATTGTTAATTGCTGCGGTCCCATATAGTATAGTAAGATCTAACCTTCTGCACCCATTTGTCGCACATTTGCACAGTGCACACACATTCATTTATTTACACCTTTTATCTTCAAAAGTACTCATCTGATATCTATGAAATTTGGCTAAACGAAAGGAACTCACAGATTGCCCCCAGATTTATTTTAACAGTCTGCGCTATTTAAATTGTGCTATATTGATACTTTAAATCATGTAAAAATCAAACAAATTTTGAAAACAAAGGGAAAATATTCTACACACAACCCTGGTCCAAAACAAAAATTTGCTAATGAAATTCACAATCCCTTATCTCATCTTATTCCAAATTTAGGCAAAGTCTAGTATGTATATCTTAATTCAATTCAATTTAAGCCCAAGTTGACTCGGGCTTCATTTAATATAATGTGCTCAACACCCAGGCTGAGCCATCAATCGGGACTAATATTGAATGCATCTCAATTAATTTTGATGCATTTATGTCAATCGACAAAATCCGGGCACACCAGCAATCAGGCCGATTCATTGCACTCCTAAACCAAATTCAATTCATTGCACTTAATTCTATAGCCAAAACTCCGGGCCTATAGCTTTCAATCGGGCCAGCCCCTGCGTGCCACTCCCTGTACGCCACTGCTGCAAAAGTTGTTACAGAAACTGTAAGAATTTAGAAAGGAAAACAATATTTATTGAAAAATATCTTAAAAATTAGGTATAAAATCTTCTACACTACTCACCTATGATACATATTGGCTTCCTAATGAAGCGAAGTCGGCCGAAGCAGCCCATATACTTTGACCTACAGCCGGCAGACCATAGTCTCACAAGGTACTCCACTCCAAAGAACACCACCAAACAGATCTCCTAAACAGAACAGAAGGCAACAAAACATCAGTATTGTATCAAACATCATATCAAATATTGAGGATCAGCATCAAAATTAAAACAATTAATTAGAATTTTGAAATCTATTTAGAAGCCCCGTTTTCCACCCCATATGAAGCTACCACGTGATTGACACAGAGACAATTTGTTGTCAGGACTACTCATTTAGTGGAAATAGGTACACAATTTGAGCTCAATCGAATAAATGTACAGACAAAACACATTTTTATTTTTTTTTATTTTTTTATTCTGGGGGGCTTTTACACCCGAAGACGCAGGCGACATAGGTGGGCCCATTGAACAAACCTGGGTTTGGAGCGAAATCTTCACACACTCGTGCGTGAAGATATATGGTCAAGTATGTCATCATCATGGTTTCCAGGCCGAAACCTGGTGGCGCCATTCTTTCGAGGAGCTTCCCATTTGTTTAAACAATGTTGGGTGGACATTGAGCGGGGGGCCCGGGCCAGGAATCGAACCCAGAGCTGCGGTCACCTTCTGACCCGGCTCAATGCTGCTTAACTTGCCTTATCGCAAGGCAAGCGCTCTAGCCTCCGAGCCACCCAGGCCTTCCATGTTGTTATACATAGATATAGATATGTATATTTTTCCATTTTACCCCCCTAAATGTACATAACAACAATTACTGTTAGGAACGATAAAAGCCAGATGTATTGATGTATTAAGGCCCCCATATACGATCAAACTTACTTGACAAGCTAAATTTGATCAAAAGTTTGTCAAGCAAGTTTGAGGCACACACTATACAAGCAAGTTTGTCAAACTTACATGTATCGACAAGGTTCAGTTGTATTTTGTGCTGATAATCATGGATTTTGAAAAGTTAGCTTATTTGTATTTGACTTACAAGAATCGAACAATTAATAGAAACAAAAGGTATCGATCAAAATGGTGCAAGCAATGGTTACTGAAAAGAGCACAATATTCACACGTAAATCTTTTGAAGGAAATGAGGTGTGAGCTTCAGGACTGGCATTATTTTATGAAAATGGATGAGGACAGTTATCTTTTGTTATTATCAATTGTAACCCCCAAAATTGAGAAAATAGATACTGTAATGAGAAATGCTATAACTGCAGACGAAAGATTAACTGCTACTCTGAGATTACTAAAAAATTGTGTGTATTTGAAAAAAATGATTGTCTCATTGAATAGATGAAGTTTGATTTTTTTCCCGACCTAAAATTTCAATTTAAAATTTAAAGTTCACGTTTACGCGAGCGTTGCGCGTTAACGCTTGGACGGATAACGTTGTCCTACGAACTCGTCCTGGGCATCGGTAAAATGAACATGTCTACCAAATTTCATGAAAATCTGTCAACATTTACTCAAGTTATCGTCGCACGTTTCATTATTCGCGGACACACAGACCGATAGACAGACACTGAACAAAAAATGTTCCCTGATGTCTGAAACGGATTTCTGTCTTGGCATTTTTCAAATCGGAGACATAAAACTTTTTCGTTCTCAAAAGTGAACACAATGCTTCCATTACCTTCGGTAAGCTCGGAAGCAATATTGTTAAGTATTTCATACGAATAAAACGATGAACATTATTTACTATAGGGTCACAAGGCCATCATCATTGGCATTAGCTTTGAGGCAAATGAGTGGCATTTGCCTTCAGAGTGGAAAATATTAGTAGGGCAGTAGGGTGACGCAATATTATACATAACACTTTTTTTTATTTATTGTTTGTAAAGATGTTGTCTTGGAAAATGTTGCGCCCCCAAAAATCAGGCTCCCTGGGCTAAAGCCCAGTCAGGCCATTTATAAATTGGGGCCTGGGTATTCTTTTGATTTCACCCTCTATAACTCAGGCATAGATTTATATATATAAAAAAAATTCGGTAAAAAATTCCTTATTCCAATTTCTTTCGTCCATTCTTTATTGAAAATCACAAACAGAACTATTAATAATTATTAAAAATTACATGAAAACTACGTATGATCAAAATAAACATTAACAAGTTTGTCAGTTTGGCTTGATAGAACCACACACCGTCAAACTTACTTGACGAGCCTTCAAACAAATTTTCTAAAAAAAACAACAGAAAACTGTCAAACTTTTCATCAAGCCATCAAACTCACAAATTTCACCCACACACGGTCAAACTTATTTGTCAAACTGGCTTGACAAGCCAAGTTTCATCGTGTATGGGGGCCTTTTTACAATTTAGTTTCATTTTTGTTTAATTTGATTTTTTTTTTGTGAAAAAACACCGGCACCACGGCAACCGAATTTTTTATGAAGACGACCAAAAAAAAAAAAAGAAGGCGAGAAGAACCGACCGATTGTCAGATCTTTGTAAATAAAATAAATAATATCGTAATTTCATGTAGGCAGTGACCTTCACCTAGTTTTGAAGGATTAGTGTGTAAATATTCGTTAAATTGCGATAAAATTGTAGATTTGTATAAAAGACAGCCTCATAGAGACACTCTTCTTTCTTATATAAAATATAGCTATCTTTTTCCATTTTACCCCCCTCCTAAATGAAAATATGACAAAACTGTACAACAATTACTGTACTCTTAAAGAGCTTTTCAACGGTTAGCATCATGAAGGGTGTACCCCTGTGTACCAAAATCCTTTCTTAGAGGGGTGTCTATGATATGAACAGAGTATATCCTCAAAATTTCAATTATCTCGGTTTAGCAGATTTTGCTGTACGTTGATTCTATCTCAGTCAATCAGGACTTTGCCGCTTATATTAGATATATATACTAGCTGAATACCCGTGCTTCGCTACGGGGTGTTTTATTTTCTATTTAATTTTCTATACCCCCTCCCCTTAGATAAGATAATTTCCTAATAAAGAAAAAGTCTTAAAATTTGTAAAAAGGAAAAGCAGTGGTATTTTTCTTCTGTAAAAAAACTTCCTTTTTTTGTCTAACGTTACGGTTACGATCAATATTAATATTATTACCTATTCATTAGGCGGAATTTTTAGTAGACTTCGCTAAAAGTAAAAAAGAACCATAAAGATGAGTAAATAAATAAAAGCATACAAAAAAAGCAAGACTGGTTTAGTGTACTCAAACATGTTTCTTTTTTACTTTCAGCGAAGTTTACAAAAAATTTCCGTAAATTCTCCCAAGACGCCACACGTATTTTTTTTGTCTTGGTATTTGAGAGAATAAAAATTAAATTAACAGTTTTTTTTTTGTTTTTTTTTTTAGTCCCGTTCGACAGCTCAATGGGTCATTACAGGACGGGGGTTATCCGACCACTTTTCTCATCTACTCGATGAGATCATCAGCGTGAAACATGTCTGACCCCTCCGGGATTCGAACTCACGTCGGAGTTTGGACCTTGGTTTCAGAGCTAGGGCGCTAACCACTCAGCCACGCCGGCCTTATAACAGTTTTCTTGTTAGAAAGTTTGTTAGTTTTACAACGATACCAAATTTTTATTTCTCTCTTTTATAATTTTGGAGCAATAAGTGATTTTATGAGCAGAGGTATGCGATATTAAAAAAAATCATAAACTTTGACCTGGCGGGAAAACGGTTGATTTGACCTTTATATAGCGGTTTTTTGTTGCCCATAACGTAGAACAACCTACTTCATTTTTTCTCATATATCTCCAGTCACCCAGTATATCATGGGGCTCTGCCCCTGTCACTGTAAAGTCCAAAGCCTGTTAGCCTATAATTATCACACAAAAATCCATATATGTAAAGAATACTATTGTTTGAAGAAAGAAATACTCCATCAGCTCATACAAATAGTAAGAGTAGATAATAAGTGGATGCTTATAAGGAACTTACAATTATTCAAAGCCATAAAACAATATGACCAGAAAAACCGCACTAGGGCAACACAACCTGGTTTGGACAAAGGAAGTGGATATACGCTGCCATCTAAATGTATATAATGATCTCCCTCAGAATTTAAAGTAAAATGTGACAAAAGATACTTTTAAAATAAAACTAAAATTGTATAATTTTTAAATAATCAACAGACAAAAATATGTGTAAGAAATAAAGAATAACTGGACGAGGCCGATTCATTGCACTCCTAAACCAAATTCAATTCATTGCACTTAATTCTATAGCCAAAACTCCGGGCCTATAGCTTTCAATCGGGCCAGCCCCTGCGTGCCACTCCCTGTACGCCACTGCTGCAAAAGTTGTTACAGAAACTGTAAGAATTTAGAAAGGAAAACAATATTTATTGAAAAATATCTTAAAAATTAGGTATAAAATCTTCTACACTACTCACCTATGATACATATTGGCTTCCTAATGAAGCGAAGTCGGCCGAAGCAGCCCATATACTTTGACCTACAGCCGGCAGACCATAGTCTCACAAGGTACTCCACTCCAAAGAACACCACCAAACAGATCTCCTAAACAGAACAGAAGGCAACAAAACATCAGTATTGTATCAAACATCANTAATTTAATGAGTCCTCTACAGTGATTTAATACCACAAGAGAGGCATTTTTTATTTATTTTTTCTTTAATAAAAAGGTATTTATTGTATTTAAACTAGAAAACAACAACTTTTCCATAATTTTGTCAAGGCAAAACCGCCTTATAATGATAATCAGTCGTTATTAAGTATCATATATAAGGTAATCATTGTATAAATATGTTTATAAAGACTTTGATGCGGCTATAATATTTAAATCATAAACATAATTACAAATTAAATATCCTCATTTAAACCTTTAAGAATGTTTAATCTATCAGAAATGCTTTTGAAAATTCTGAAGGCAAAAATAAAAACTTATTTTAGAAGTAAAACAGAAGTTTTTAGGGACTAAACTCAAACAAATACCAAAAGTTTTCCAGAAAATTAATCCCGCCGGAGAAGAGAAAATCCAGAAACAGCTGATCAGCTAAAAGATCAGTCTAAAACGAGAACTGAAGTCTATTGATTTCTACAGTAAAGTTTATCTCGCGTCAATAATACAAATGATAGTTGATTAGATTTAGAAGGACCTTAGTGTTAAAATAATTGGAGCTACATTAAGATAACTAGAGATCAGACAGTATAATTACGGACCAGTAGAATTACAGTAGTTGCAGGGAAAGATAACACTTGACCTCCATTATCAGTTTTCGTCAAAATAGTTCAGGCGTCATACAAGAATTAACAGTAAACAAGGCAATAAGACGATATCCAGTTGAGGATAGTAATTAGTCCAATGTTAGCTTTGCATGCTAACGGTACATACAATTGGGGTTATTATTGAGTAGCAATTAGGTAACTACGGTAAATATTTGGCAACTAGCACGGTATTGTATGGTAACATTTATTTTGATTCCGACCTTATTGAAAGTAACGAAAGCATTATCATTCCTCAATGATATACGAAGTTTGAAATTATTAGACACAGACGAGAAGTGTTCCTTTGGGCCGGAACAGTTGTATTTTGAAATTTATCTCATTGTATAATATATTTTATTATTTTTATTAATTAGCACGAAACTTGTCCTCTCTACGCCACTGGTAATAAGTAATATTTAATAATAAAAAAAATCTTTCTTTTTTTGCTTCCAATCCCACCCAGCCATTTACCACTTCTAAGAATACTTCTTCAGTTTTTTTATTAATACCTGAATACTCTTAGGTATTTTAAGGATTGCGCTGGCATCTTTTCTATACTCTCAATAAAATACTCCATATTAATATTAATGAGTCCATCCATTTAAAAGAACGACAGCACACGACTCTCTACTCCGAATTTTAATAACAAAACTGAAGGATCTTTGATCAACAGTTTAGTTGAGTGTATAATCAATCCAATACATGGCAAGGTAAATAGTCGACAGATAGTGTTCAACTTAATGTTAATAGTATGCGCACTACCATATAGGGTCCTGTAGAGTAATATTAGTCTTTGTTGACAGCTTGTCAGATTGTTAAATAATATAATGTTTTATTGTTGCTTACTTTCTGGTATCTTATATTGGCGACGAGGATGGGATTCGAACCCACGCGGGCAAGATGCGTCAGAGATTGGANGAGCTGCCCCGAAGATCGAGTAGACTAGAAGAGAAGCGAAGTCTTGCGGAGCGGGGAGATATGTAGAGTAATATTAGTCTTTGTTGACAGCTTGTCAGATTGTTAAATAATATAATGTTTTATTGTTGCTTACTTTCTGGTATCTTATAGGTCCCAATAGTTTTTGACGTAATAACTTAAATGTTTAGGATGTGTGGCACAGTAATGATAATATTTCTTACTTAAAAAAACCTTGCAATAAGACAAATGTCTATAAACTCCATTAAAAACCCAATAATAATTTTTTTAACACACTTAATTTTCGCCAAATTTGTCTTCACAATGCCAACATAATAGTTACGTATTCTTTTCCTACTACCCAATCGATGTTTAACATGCCATGCTGTCTAAAAACTGTTTATTTAGTCATCCACCATATTGGCCCCATCATTATAAATATTAAGTGAGAAATTTCCAAAAAACTTTACAGTTGTCAACAACTGCTGGGATACACAGGATGGCCGAATTTCGTTCAAAGTGATAAATTATTACGCCAGTTAGACAAATTCTCTCAGTCTCTGAAATAAAGGACTCGCTTGCGCTCGTTTAATAATTAATTAAACTAGTGATGCGTTGGTTTCCGAAAGTAGAATTTAGTATGCGTTGAGAAATTATAATATTAACAACTCAGAAACACTGTTCATTTCAAATACTACATGACAAATGACTTGAAAACCTTTAATATTTGTGTTTTCGGTAATTTGTCGCAGCCATACTAAAAATAATGCCACTATAATAAACAATATTTTCTATCTCGACTCATCTATGAGTTTTAAAATGATATATAACAAGCCTATAAGCTGAAACTTTTTTTAAACACTCATATCGGCCATAATTGTTACCAAAATGCCAACACAAAATCAAAATTTTGTAATAATAGTTACATATTATTTTTCTTTTCTTAAAAACCTTTAAAACGATTTATAACATGCCATGCAACTTAAAACTTTTTTTTAGATGTCGCCACCGTTGAACTAAAATTCATTTCTCAATTTCGCCTCGAGGGTATGATTTTTCTGAAAATGTATGCCAAATTTTGTCAAAATCGTCCAAGTAGTTTAGTATGCACAGAAGAGAGACAGCCAATTTTTAAAAACCCCTTTTTTGGGACTTTAAAACGTGTAAATTCATCAGAATCTCAACATCGAATATTCGCGCCATCACAATACTTTTTAATATGTACAAAAGTAACTTGTTGAGTCATTTATTTCTAAACACAATCTGATATAAAAAGTAACAGTTAAGAAGGTTTCAATCAGGTAAGCAATAACAATAAGAAATATCCCTAAATGATATAAATAAATATGTATCAATCCTCCCCTTTAAATTGATTTGCCCTTAGCTGATTTATGTACCGGCACCAGACCTGTCCATCATCCACCTTGACCTGATAATGTAGATATCCATCTCTGCTTATCACTCTGCCGAATCTCCACTTCACTCCTCTTGTAATGTAACTCCTAGCTTAGACTCTGTCTACTATTTCAAGTATTCGCTTTGGTCTTGTTCTGGCTTCTTGAGATCTCTCAGGTGCGGCCTTTCCAAACATGACGTCCATCTTACTGCGTACCTTTCTGCCGAACATTAATTCATATGCCGATGAACCTGTTGCGTTTGGTGCTCGTCTAAGTTGTACAAGTAGCAGAGTCAGTTTGTCGACAACCTTTCCATATTCTTCCTCCATCGCCTTAAGACCTTTTTTTTGGTTTGTACGAAACGTTCGGCTTGGCCGTTAGTTGCAGGGTGGAAAAGTGCTATGTTTTTGTGAACAATGCCGTTTTCTTTTAAAAAAGTTTCAAATGTATAGGATATGAACTGAGGACCGTTGTCCGACACTATACAGGAGTGTAATCCAAAGATGGTGAATATATTTTTTAACTGTCTTATCCACCAGTCAGATGTAGTCAGCTTTGTTGGAATATCCTCAACCCACTTAGTGAAAGAATCTAATATTATGAAGTATGTAACTGTATCGATTCATCGGTCCCGCAAAGTCGATATGCAGTCTCTGCCAGGGTGCTTTCGGCTGCTCCCAAGTATGGTTTTTCTTTCTGTCTGGTTAATTTTGTTTCAAACAACATTGCTTACATGGTCTTACCAACTTTTTTATGTCTCGGTCCATCCCTCTCCAGTAGCTGCGTCCTAACATCTTCATTTTTAGCATTCCGATATGACCATAGTGTAGTTCTTGCAAAACCTGTCATTCTAAAATTTCCGGTATACAGATTCGCCTTCCTCTGAAGACACAGCCATCTTGTAACGTGTATTCGTTATTATTTAATCCGAGATGTTCTAGTGATTCACCTGACATTAATTTCGCGTAGATTGTTTTGAGATGAGGATCTGTTATAGTGTCTTTGGCTATATGAGCCCGGTTTACGTTTAAAGTATTAGGTTGGCTTATTTGGAATTTAGCTGAATCGTCCATGAGTTGTACACTTGGTGTCTCAAAAGGAAATCTGGATAGGTAATCTGCATTTCCATGTTGGCTCGACTTGTTATATTCGACTGTGTAATTAAATCCGGATAAAAACAGGGCATAATTTAATTTCCGTGATGCTAATAGTGCTGGTAGAGAACGATGTGGGTAAAATATAGAAATTATGATCAGTAACCATGATAAATTTCCTTCCGTAGAGGTAAGTGAACATTCTTTTTTAGACCCCAAAAAATAGCTGTGGCCTCTTTGTCGATCTGACTGTAATGATATTCACTCTTAGTTAACGACCGTTAGGGCAAGGAAATCGGCCTTTCCGAGCCATCGGGATACCTATGTGATATTACAGCTCCTAAGCCTAAGCCTACTGGTTACGCGTCTGTTGCTAAAATTAGCGGTAAACTGGATCGAAGTGGGCCAAGGTAGTTTCTTTAGTAACAGCTTCTTTTATATTTTGGAAACTATTTTCGCAATTTTTGGACCAATGAAATTTATTTTCTTTTTTTTAGTAAATTGTTTAAAGGTTTTAAAATTGTAGTGGCAAGGTTGGGTATACATTTGTTATAATAGTTTGCAAGTCCAAGTAGTGATCTAAACTCTTTAACATCCTGAGGACGCTTCGCATTCGTTATGGCTTTAACGTTTTCCTTATGCAGCCCTACACTATCAAGTCGCTTGATCAAAACATCGCGTCAAGCTGATTGACACGAGCTTCAAGCCGCCTTGGGGCGCATCAAGCATCCCATCAATCTTTTCATCAACATACATTTGCAGCGGAGTTTTTGACTAGTGAACTGCTCCTCCTGGACTGTAGTGAATCAGTATTGTGTAAATACTATGGTTTCGAATCTGAATTTGGGGTGTAGAGCAGGTGATTGACAGAATACTTGATCAAAATTGCTCTAGACTATCAAGCGCTCCTTCAAGCCGCTTGATTCATTCAAACTTTCCATCAATCTCCGTCAAGGCATGACTCTAGCATTAAACGGGTTCCTAGACTATCAATCATGCTTGACACCATTGCTTGACGCGCTGTTTTGATCAAGCGGCTTGATCCTGTATAAGAAAATAGCGNGTATAATAATATCATCAAAGAAGCATTTAGTTCCCGATGTACCTTGTAACAATCTACTTGAAACGTTTCAAATATTAATGTGACTACTACTACTACTACACTACTAAAAAAAAATAAATAAAATAATAATAATAATAAAATAGAATAAAAAAAGAATTATATTTATATAAACGTGTCTAGAATATCTCTCATTACAGTCATTACCATCCAGAAGAGAGTTTCATTGGCGAACTCTGAATACGCATCGATAGTTGATAAAACACTGAATATCAGACAGATCAGCACCACCATGAACCTGTAAACAAAATGTAAACAACATCATTAGATAACCAAATACTAGGTGGTCTTTTTCAAAACAATAAGAAATGCATAAAAAAATTAAAATCGTGTTGCACTTACATAGAAGAGAGCGTACTGAAATTAATATTGGATATTTAGATAATATTATAATGGAGGTAAACAATCTTTTTACACTTATGTTATCATTATATTATACTTTTGTATAATATAATTATTAATATAATTATTAATATGAAAATTATACTAATATGTAATTTGTAATATGTAAATATGTATTAAACAATAAAGTATGTTGTTAATAAAAAAAAAAGAAAGTAAAAGAATGGGGACCTAGTTAATCTCCCTACATTACACATCATCCTATCCTTTGGTAGCACTTGTTAGAAGAAAAAGATGGCCTTTGGTTGAAATAGAAGTTTTTGGGTTCCTTTGTTGGAAGAGATTTTTTTGAGATCCTTACATAGAAATAGAAGTTTTATAATCCTTTGTGATGAGTAGAAGATTTAAATCCTTGGTTAGAAGTAGAAATTGTGAGGATCCTTTTGGTAGAAATAGAAGTTTTCGGGATCCAAAGGATTCCAAATGTATATCAAAAGGAAAATTGACATGCTTGTTTCAACAGAAATGTTGACAGTTTATATGAAATTTTATTTACATCTATCAATTAGAACGTAAGATATTAGTAAAACGTCATTTCCTCTTTTTTAACTAACAAGCTTAAATTTCCATTCTCCGATAAAAATCCTTCCATGACTCATGACTCCCTTTCTGATAATTTCAATCCACAAGTCCAAGGTAGATTTTCCCAGTCCATTCCAGTGCAGGAAAGTACTTGCATAAAAGTACTTTTTTTTAGGATTTCGTAGGTTATCAAGCATATAAGTTAGCTTATATTATAATTTAAAAAAATATATATATATTTTCCCACCCCACCCTATATAAAAGTAAAAAAAATAATACAAATAATTCGACGGAAGGCCCAAAAAACAAGTGGAGTAAGGGGTCCCCGGTTGGATTCCCTGGGGGAGGTCACAATGTTTTTGATCGGTATTAACGACAAGGTAAAGTAAATTTTTTTCGGAAATTTTCATCGGCCATCTTAATGTTTTTTTGACTCTAAAAACTCAATATTGTTTGCGAAAATCACAATAATGTTACATTTGTCTCGATTAATAGATAGAATAAAATTCCAAGTTAAAATGTTACATTTTTCTCGATTAATAAGATAAAAGAAAATTCCAAGTTAAAATGTTACATTTGTCTTTATTAATAAGATAGAATAAAATTCCAAGTTAAAATGTTACATTTGTCTCGATTAATAAGATAGAATAATCCAAGTTAAAATGTTACATTTGTCTTTATTAATAAGATAGAATAAAATTCCAAGTTAAAATGTTACATTTGTCTCGATTAATAAGATAGAATAAAATCCCAAGTTAAAATGTTAATCACAAACGTGTTGCGCGTTGAACGTTCAACCCTGTGACCGATAATGCTGTCAAATAAATTCATCCTGTATCTTTATAATAGAAAGACTGTGCCGAATTTCGTTCTAAAAGATTAAAATAAATTTACTCAAATTATCGCCAGACAACGGCAGCGTCAAACAAACACCAGACAAACAGACGAAAGTAAATTTTATTTTCTAATGCAGGACGCTAAAGTGATGGATTGATTTGTTGTAAGCGAGTGATATCGCTGCAATATTGAACTTGATAACATATTAACAAGTATGTACTTTAATATTTTATTTAATTATCTTTCTTTCGTACCGTCTGTCTAAAGTTTAATGTAAAAATGGAATATTTTCTAGTTATGGACGGCGAAGGGAAAGGTTTCAAGAAAATGTTTTATTACAAACGAAAATTAATGCTTCTTTTTCTTTTCCTGTCATACATACGGAAAAAGTTACAGCAAAAAAATAGAAAATTCATGACTGTTTTTCAAGGTTTTTCTTTGCGAAGTACATGCATCATACTGCCACGTATAAAGAAAGAAGAAAGAGTAGGTATATCAATAATAGAACTAATTGATTAATAATAGCAATTCTTGGACATTTTATATTTACCATTACCAATATCTTTTCTTTCTTTATTAAGGAAAAACTATGAAGAATATAGTAGGTCACAACCATAATGATGCATTTTTAATAAGAATAGAAAAAAGGAAATATATTTGTAAAAATATCGTGTTTCTTTCATAATTTTGAAAATAATTGAGTTGAAAAAACATTAAAAATATAGGAAGAGGTAAGAAATCATTAAAATGTGCATAATGAAAAA
>KZ651272.1:359748-388425 GCA_001010745.2 Gerris buenoi | reverse complement strand
GGGGGGGGGTAATGATAACCAAAGTTAGAATAAAATATTTATTTTTTAAAAAAATACAAAAAACTAATCTGTAAACAATAATTTTCGAGGATTAGAAGCATTTTTTTTAATTACAGCTTCCACTATAGTTGCTTCTTGTTAGCGAAAACTCATTGTCGGTGAATGCTTAACATGGCTACCCCATTTAACCTGTTTTCACCAAGTACTTCTTATCTTAGCCATGTTTTGATTCGGCTAAGGGAGCTAAATGTTGGCTCGATAGTGTGTGTTGTGCAGGGCTGTGAAAGCAATATCAGCAAAGCCTTTCTAATTGCCGGGAAAAACAATTCGCCTTTTTTTAAAAAACCATGATTATGTGTGGCGCTTCCCCTTTCTCCTTTTATTCCTTCTAAATTGTAGATAGTTACAATGGATGAAGTAATTTTATTCCATTGCTCCAATCTCTTATCTTACTAGGGTGGTAATTCGTCAATGAAAATGCAGGCGATTTGCCTACAGTATAGAATCAAAGAAGGAGATTATCAGAGCCCTTCTCCAAAATTCGGATGGATTTTCGGCTGGAGGATTGCTTCTATGCTTCTTCGGCCAGGAATGCGAGTGGCAGTTATGTCTACATTTAAATGCGAAGCTATGTCACTTGCTTCTTTCAATATGCCAGTTTTTTACGTTCTCCGCATCTTCTCGATTAAGTCGAAGCATGTCAAGAATAGGCTGAATATGGTTGTTGTCTTTGACTATATCTAGTCTTCGATTGAAGTGCATTTGCTAAAGGTTCCAGTATAACAGAATACTTAGCAATTAATGCTACCGACTACCAAGACTATAACAGAAGGTCTGCACGCCGCGCCGCTGCATGCAATTGATAAGCATTTTTTCTGGTTGCTGCATTTCCCTCTTCAGCTAATGATTCCATTGCATTCAAATGGAATGGGATGCTTTTGTATTTCTCTGACTACCTAGTCTCACATAATTTTGTAATATTGGCAATAAGCTGGCGTCGTAAAACACTCACGAAAAAATGTAGTTATCTCCTTGATAGTTCCAACGAAGTCGTTCACGACAAGGTTAAGCCTGTGAGGAGCAATGGATGTATATAAAAGGTTTTTTGTCCTTTTGCCGCAAGATCGCCTGCACACCTCCTTCTTTCCCAGAAGGGAGGGGGGCAAATTTTGATGTTTTTTGACAAAATAGAATGAAAAATTAAACAAGTTCCACAAGTGTTATTAGTTTTGTAATCTACTCTTCAATACCTTCCATTTGATAATCCACACAAAATTTTTTTAAAAAATTGTTACAGTCAAAAAGCTGTGACAGNAAGTAAATCACAAAACAAATATAATCGTGAAACGATAGGGTAAAGGAGACCACGAAACAGATTATTGTGACTCAGTGACACACAGTAAAGTAAATCACAAAACAAATATAATCGTGAAACGATAGGGTAAAGGAGACCACGAAACAGATTATTGTGACTCAGTGACACACAGTAAAGTAAATCACAAAACAAATATAATCGTGAAACGATAGGGTAAAGGAGACCACGAAACAGATTATTATGACTCAGTGACACACAGTAAAGTAAATCACAAAACAAATATAATCGTGAAATGATAGGGTAAAGAAGACCACGAAACAGATTATTGTGACTCAGTGACACACAGTAAAGTAAATCACAGAACAAATATAATCGTGAAACGACAGGGTAAAGGAGACCACAAAACAGATGTTAGATGTTAGTCTCATAGAAGAGTTTTTCAACTCTATATTAATTCCTGTTACTTTCGAGTTAAATAAATATAAAATAAAGTAGAGCTAAAAACAACGAGCTCGTTAAACGGAATAACGGTCTTGGTGTTCCAAGTTAGCGACCATTAAAAAGTTTGTTGCTGTAACTTAATGTTCTTCTTCACAAAGTATAGGACGTATAAAAATGTCTTGAAAACAATTTCTTGTTTTTTCGGCAAAGAATAACTGATTTTTTTATTGATCAGTTAAATAGACTGCCAATTAGTGTGGCACATAGCTACCTCGCTTCTCATTTCGTATACTTTAATGATTTTATGCTTTTACAACCTATTATTATCAAATTTAAATCATTTTCCCTCATTTTTTAAATCTGTCTAAATTGTTTTTTTTTTGTTTCCGAGCTTACGGAAGGTAACGGAGGCTATGTGGTCGTTCTGAAGAGCTAATTTTCTAAAGTCTTTGTTTCAAAAATTCCAATACAGAAATCAATTCCAGAAATCAGGGGATTTTTGTTACGTGCCTTTCTGCTTAATTTTTGCGAGCCAACATACCTTAAAAACTACTCTTCCGAAAAGTAAAGTTATTATGACATATTGGCTCAGACGCTTCATAAAAAGAAAAAGAAAAAAATTGAGTAGAGACACAATAAACGTTTCTTTCTGCATATTATCGCGTAGATAACATTGCAACTCCGAGTTTACGATCGACTCTGTTTTATGTGATGATCTTTAAGAACATCACTTAATTTCCTTTCTTAGTGGAAAATTAATGGAATAGAGCAGAACACAAAATAAGCTTATAGAATAGATAGAAAAAGCGTGTTATCTTCTTAATTTATTTTTTTGTTATAATTTCAGCACATGCATATTTAATTTTACTAAAAAAATGTGATAAATAGAGTAAACTACGTCACAAAGTCACACAATTAATAATATCAATGTATTATCTTCATATCTTGAAGAATTAAAAAGTTAGAAATATTCTCGTGTATAACTTTGTAAAGCACTTCTTGACATATATTATCAACGTACATAGTTCCTTGTGCTTTATTTTGGTTTACCTCATACAAACTAAGAGGAGAAGTTCAAGAAACAACCTTCTAAAAACTATAGTGAACTTAGAAAACACGGTTATATGAAAAACAAATGTAGAGAACACGAAACAGATTATTGTGACTCAGTGACACACAGTCAAGTAAATCACAAAACAAATATAATCGTGAAACGATAGGGTAAAGGAGACCACGAAACAGATTATTGTGACTCAGTGACACACAGTAAAGTAAATTACAAAACAAATATAATCGTGAAACGATANCCCCCCCCCCCCCCCTTTTTATGGACCGACCGACAGACAGATACGGAACCAAAAATGCTCCCTAATGTTTGAAACGGATTTCTGTCTTGGAATTTTTGAAATGGAGGCATAAACAAATGCCATTCTTCAAAATCAGCCAAACGCAGGAATATATATGTATATGTAAGGGTCTCAGATTTGCCTACGGACCTTAAAAAAGGACATATTTATGAATGACAACAGTAAGGAGGTAAGAAAACAACCGATTTCTTCTTTGTCTTTTTCTTTCTCAATCAGATGAAAGAATATATTTTTTTCGAGTACTACGTGAAACAAACAGCATTATGTTCTTCCTTATTCTTAAACTCCTTGATCATTTTCTGGGTTTATTTTTCCTTTTGGAAGAATTCAGGGAGTCCAGAAGAGTTTCAAATGGGAGTTACCAAAGAGTAAAGTTGAAAAAAAAGAGATAAATCTAGGTTGAGAGACAAAACTCAGGTGATACGGTGGGAGGTATCTTGCAGGTTGGCTATACATTGTGCGATATAATACAGGAAAAGGAGGGAACAGAGGGAAAATGCTTTTTAAAATATTTAACAAGTAAACTGGCGTGATTGTCTGCTAAGGAGATATCTAGGACTCCTGTGTGTCTCACATGACATTTTGGTCCCCCATGAGTAATTAAAGCTCTTTATACTCCTGTACATTATGGAATAAGAAAAACTTCTCTCTTCAGTTCTCTACCCACATGTTATCTCCCTCTTTTTTTTAAAAAATAAATAAAACAAACAATCCTCCCCTCTGTTCTCTGGGATCCAGTATTTTAAATTACCCAGTAAACTCTTCACTCTTCCCACATACCCACCAAACAAGGGACACAAAGCGGGAATAAATTGTCAAGACGAATTTTCATTTAGAGGTAAAAAGCCTTCACCCTGCGGTTTTCACTTCCAAAACTACCATGAATAGAAAATATATGTATTATATTTTTATTTTCTCTCATTCACCTGCCTTTTTATTTTAACAACTATATTCCATCTCCTTCATAATATTGTAGTATATTATGAACTATATTTCCACTCCTTCATATACGTAGTTCATTATTTACTTCATTCCCTGCGTTTTATATAAGATTTAGAGCATTATACACTATATTCCCTCTCCTTCCTATGAGTAGTATATACTATGTTCCATCTTGAGTTTTTAATGTTTTTACGCGATTTTAATCAGTCTCTAAAGCTAATTTTTACATTCTCACTTGTTTGAAACTAGCAAATGAAGCAGAAAAACGGACACGCAGTAGCCAACAGACAGTATATGATCTCAAGATATTTATAAAAGAAGAGATATAATGAAGAAGATTTATGGAGCTATATGTGCGAAGGACATGCTTGGATGTAGCATAGCAACCAGGATCTTAACCAATAATTACATGAGCAAGACATTGTACTCTTCGTGAATAAACAGCGACTGAGGAGGCTGGGCCACGTTCATGAGTGAGACTTGGATGCCGGTTAGGTTTGATAGCTCAAGATTACCTTTCAGGAGAAGGACAGGATGGCCTGGTAACAGACAGTTAAATGGAGTCTAGCAGGATTTAGCCATTATAGACATAATAATGTTGGATATCTAAAGTAGAGGATCGTGCTGAATGAAGGAGGTGAGGACGGACTCGTAAGAGATGGAGTCTAGCAGGATTTAGCCATTATAGGCATAATAATGTTGGATATCTAAAGTAGATGATCGTGCTGAATGAAGGAGGTGAGGACGGACTTGTAACAGATGGAGTCTAGCAGGATTTAGCCACTATGTGCTTAATAGGTTGGAGAACTAAAGTAGATGACCGTGCTGAATGAAGGAGTATTGTATAGGAGGCCAAAGCCACCCCGCCGGATAAATAAGTATATTTATATCATGGCATTGGACATAAAAAGAGTTATAATTGTAACTGCTATGAGTGAAAACCTAATCACGTTAGGGACATTAAGTGATGCAGTTGTTGGTATTTCTTTAGATTAAATTCCCTTAAATATTATTTTCGAATATTAATGATTGTCTACATAAGAAAAAGGGATGTTTAGTCGAATGCACTTTGGCTCAGAGGAATACCACTGTATTCTTGGGTTGGCTAAAATGGATACAGCCCTATTTGACGAGTGGTGAAGGGCACCATCAAAAAGTGGAACTAATAAAGTAAACAAATATAAACTTTATTTTTCCGACTTGTTACACAATTTACTTTAACCAACATTATGAGTCTGATGATTGAGTGGTCTACTTGGTATTCGCACAGGTACGCTCACACACAGGTGGTACTGGTCACAGGTACGCACACCCGTCAGGTCGGAGCTTTTTTTATGCGTAAGTTTTGGCTTTTTGGCGGGAATTAGTTCCCTGGTACCTCGTGAGACGCTAGTCTGTTTTAAATTGTAAGGGGGAGATTTTCCTCACTCTAACCTTAGCAATGCTCTTTTAAGAGGGAATTTGAAAATCTTTCCATTTGGATTTAAAAGGACAAAAGACCATATTAAAACTGAGTAGGTTAAAAACCCGCATGATGAAGCAACGTAGAGTTTTTCTGCTAACTCGCAATACAGCGGAGGATCATATTACACTCAACTACAAACAAACCTCCGCTTTTTAACAATTGACCATCTCTCTAGAACGAAATTGATTTACACTTAGCCCCCTCCCTTTCCACGACTAACGACACTAAAACTCGTTTTATAAATCGACTAACAATATTCCCTCTCTGTTAGTCGTTAAATTTAACAACTCTAGTTGAATTAACACAAAAGAAAGATTAAAATCAATTTACACAAAGCTATTACAGCTCAAATAAACACAATAGAACCTTTAATATTGCTATAGTCATTTGGTTTATGTAGGGAAAACTGTTAATACATAAAACCAGGAGTTATAGATTCAAGAAGTGGTTTTAGAAATAAATATCTGAGATGCATTTAAAATCTTTTTTTATTAAGTTAAACGTTAGAATATATTAATAACAATGGACTAAAGGATATTTGTTAACTATACACCATTGAATATACAAAAGACTAGGGGGCTGATTTGGAAAATTTTTGACATGCATTAAAAAACTTCGACGTATATTTATATCAAACTAGGGTATTCATCAAATTGTTAGTAAGTATTAAAGCGCATCTATAAATGATGTCACGTGAGCGGTGTTTGTGGCCGAATACCAAGCTATGACGAGGAGCCATCATTTTATAAAGGCGATTTTGTCGTTGGTGATAACGGTAATATTCTGTTCTATTTATTTTTCTCCTTATCTTTTCTAAATCTTCTTATTTAATAATGTACTTATTATGTGTTTAGAACAAGAGGTTAAAAAACAAATAAGGAACTTCATTCCAAAATTACTTCCAAAAAGAAGTGCAATCCCAACAAAAAGTTGTGAGATCATTGGTTTAGCCAAGTCTCCCCCTGCATCCAAGTAAGTTCTACTAGATATAATACATCCAATACAAGTAAAAAAGCCTGGTTTACATTGGTCGAGTAAACGGGCGAGTAGCTAGGTCGAGTAGCACTCGGCCGAGCTACTTGCCTAATGTGAACGATACGGCGAGTAAACGGTCGAGGAGAGTGGATAAAAGTTGATCGAGTAAATGGGCGAGTGCGGTGGTAGAGTAGCTCGACCTCGGACGGGCGAGTAGACCCCCCACCCTACGTCCGTCCTAACATTGAATACCTTCATCTGCGGGATTATTCAGAACTAAAAACGGAAACACCTCACTTTACTAAGGCTACTATCTCAAGCACGTGTAAACGACTTTAGAGTCACTCTACCAAAAAACAGCACACCATTTTACTCGACCGTCCCTTGTGCTGAAAAGCATGCTAGCCCACTCGACCGTTTTCTCGACCAATGTAGACTAGGCTTAAGGGATGTTGTTACCTACCTAACTGTTTAACCTATTTGTCCTGAGTAATTGCCAAGTCTGAAAATATTTTCATATTTAAACGTGAAGAGTGATTTGGGAAAGAAAAATTAGAGTTGTGAAGGGACAGAGAATAGAGAGAGAATATAGACAAACAACATCCCTTACTTGTATTGGATGTATTAGACTTAGTAGAAATTACTTGGATGCAGGGGGAGACTTGGCTAAACCAATGATATCACAACATTTTTGGCCAGACTTATTTTTTCCCTCGTGTTTTTGTTTTGAAATATCCTCGAGGAATAAAGCAATTTTATGAAAGAGAATGAGGACGAGCAAAACATGTTTTAATCTTTTTTTGTTTGTACTTTTTATACGTAATTTGAATTAAAGCTATAAAGATCGTATAAACCTAATTATTATATTAATAGGTTTCATGTAGGGTTCCATTACCTTGGACACAGCTAAAATTTCGCTATAAAGCTGATAACTTGGAAGTTAATGTATACAATGAGGTACAAACCATTACCTTAATTACCTGAATTAATATAGTTGAATACGATTTAAATTCTAAAAATAAAGAGAAAAAAAGTATTAAGAAATAAATGCCGACGGTTTGGAGAAGAAACTTTTGACTGGATATTCTATTGCTAAGGTATTAATATGCAAATACTTCTCCAACTATTTCCCACTATTAATTTGACTATTCAGAAATTGATTTTTTCCACACAATTTTTTTTTTCTCTTGATATTTTCATTTTATCTCAACTTCCTCTTTATTTTCCTGCACTCTCTAGCCACCTTTCAAGAAGAAAATAAAAGGTTTTGAAAGAGTGATTTTCTCTCAGACCAGGACAGAGCTCGGCCGACAATTTCCCCCGTCTTAACGTTTTTAAACCACGGAATATTCATTATATAGCTGGATTTTCATTCGAGAAATATTACAAAAAAAGGAAATCGTGATAAGGGTTGATTTTTCTCCGAAACAACACTTTTTTCCCCCCTTTTAAACTTCTATCCGTTTATTTCATGGCCAAAACAAAAAAAAAAAAAAAAAAAAAAAAAAAAAGGGGAAAAACCCCCCCCCCCCCTACTCCTCGAGAGGAAAAGAATATATTTACATAAGGAATACAAACCCTTTCCCTTTGACTCTAAGTCCTAAGTTCTTTTTTTCTCTTATATTCTTGAATCGACTTAAAAGCACTTAATGACTTTAAAGCATTAAAATAAAGGAAAAATAAATATATTTTTTCCTATAACATATTCACCTAGATTTTATCATCGAACATGAAACAATATTACGGAGACGAAACCACTTGAATTTTAGGGAAATTTTGCATTTTCATATAATTTTTTTTATCTAAACGTAGATGTACAAGTCTTTAATTCCTTTTGCGGTTGGTTATGAAATACGACATTTTTGTTTGATCTTGTACTTTCAGTTTAGTTTACTAAAAAATACACTTTTCATGAAATTATATTGTACTTCTTTTAGTGTAAACCATTTATTTCTCGTGGCAAACGTCAAGAAACCTATTGTAGGGGCAGATTTTGTTTTAACCAATTCGGACTTCTAGACATTAAACATCGAACTCTTGACCCTCAATACAAACTACTAAGTTATTAGTAATAACAATATTAAAGGTTCCTTGCGTCTGATTGATGTCGCTACTCCAAGTGTTTTGAAATGAACACTGNTTTTTGGCCAAAAAAAAAAAAAAAAAAAAATGGGAAAAGTCCCCCCCCCCTACTCCTCGAGAGGAAAAGAATATATTTACATAAGGAATACAAACCCTTTCCCTTTGACTCTAAGTCCTAAGTTCTTTTTTTCTCTTATATTCTTGAATCGACTTAAAAGCACTTAATGACTTTAAAGCATTAAAATAAAGGAAAAAGAAATATATTTTTTCCTATAACATATTCACCTAGATTTTATCATCGAACATGAAACAATATTACGGAGACGAAACCACTTGAATTTTAGGGAAATTTTGCATTTTCATATAATTTTTTTTATCTAAACGTAGATGTACAAGTCTTTAATTCCTTTTGCGGTTGGTTATGAAATACGACATTTTTGTTTGATCTTGTACTTTCAGTTTAGTTTACTAAAAAATACACTTTTCATGAAATTATATTGTACTTCTTTTAGTGTAAACCATTTATTTCTCGTGGCAAACGTCAAGAAACCTATTGTAGGGGCAGATTTTGTTTTAACCAATTCGGACTTCTAGACATTAAACATCGAACTCTTGACCCTCAATACAAACTACTAAGTTATTAGTAATAACAAAATTAAAGGTTCCTTGCGTCTGATTGATGTCGCTACTCCAAGTGTTTTGAAATGAACACTGAACAACTTAAAACAAATTACCTGACATTCAGATATACAATATTTAACACATATGTGCGAACTGAATTTTAACGATCCATTAGAGGATTCACTACAGGTCAACTACCAGTATCTATGAAAGACATTTAGATTCACCACGATTTAAAATTGTTAAAGAAGAATTTAACTTCATGAGTCAAATGGGAAGCTGGAGACCATCATCATCTCCTTGTACCCAAGCGAAATTCCAACGATTGAGGAGGACATGTGGAGATTATGTTAAATGTTGTCAACGTGGTGATAGGTACCCTATCTTCTTCTCCCATAATCTGGTTGGATGTACATGTACAGTACAATGTACATTTTATTCAAAAATCGAAGTATTAAGGGCGCATACCACAATATTCCAGTAGCTCCAGAAGACGTATATAAAACAGCTGTAATTACAACTTTTAGCTCATTTGAGTTTACACGGTTTCTATTTGGCCTACATGGCGTAGCACAATCTTCGTTTTATGCATCAATTTTTATGAGGCTTAGATTTTATATTTGTCTAGTTGGATGACGTCTTAATATTTATTAAGTCAGTGAAGAGTATGAGCACCATCTCTATTTGGAATTGCAGCGTCTCAATGAATATGGCCGCTTCAAGGCATCAAAATGCATTTGAGGAACCCATTAAAATTAGTTTCCTCGGCTTATATTTTAATTCATAAGCTCGTTGTAATGCCCTTGTCACTGATAAGGTGTCTAGAACTCCAATCAGTTCATTCACTAGGTTTGACGAGCGAAGCGAGTAGGGGAGAGCCCTTTAGTATAAATTAAAATACATTATAAATAGAGGATATATGAAATGAAAATGCATAATATATTGAGGATTGTAAAAGCAACATTTTGAGAATTAGGAAAGAGGACTACGAGGATATTGAATCAAATTGAAATGAGATAAGGAAATAATCATAGTTTCGCTTGAACTAAGTAAGTCTGGGTAGATCCATAGCTAGACATGTCAGCCAGGGATGGCAGGCAGGGATGTCCGAACCCCCCATGGTATAATTTTTATCATACAGCTTCAACTAGGAAGTGGAAGATACAGACAGACATCCTGACAGCTTCCCACCCAAAATCTGTTTGTCAGATTAAATTTTCAACAAATCAACACTGGCAGTTTCTTGTTATCACTTGACTTGATTGTTTAACTCAGACAAAATGAAATGTTAATGTGTTATTCTCACAATATGAATGTTATCACGTGATGTATGGTAAACAAAAGAGTTTAAATCAGCATAGTTTAATGAGAAAATATTGTTTCAGTTTGATTGCTTAGCATTTTACTTCCTTTTATAAATATAGGTAAACATAATGTATAATGCATAAAGGTAAACATAAAATGCTATAGTACATTACACGATTATATCAGTCGATTAACCCGATTATTAATCGACTTAGGAATATGTTTAGTGCGGTCCTTCCCAATCTGTGAATGGATCGTTTGCGAATCGTTTACCGTATTGCTTAAACGATCCACATCCAAAACCAAGTACTATTTTGTACGACATGCGCAGTAATGTCAGTCACACATTTCAACAGAAAGGGCCTCTATCTGTGAGGTTCCCTTAAATTATTTTAATACGGTCCGATAAAATAAAATAAGTCACAAACCCGTTCCAACCTGATGTAGATTTGATAACAGTAAAGTATGCCCTTGCGCAGAAAAGTTTCTTAAACGATTTAAAGGAAGGTACATGTAGAGGGGTTAGAATAAACCTACTTTTATTTATCAAAATCAGTGCAGAAGTTTAGTCTCCTCAAGCCTGCATAAGACTACAGACCGACATTTCCTAAAATCTACTTTTTTGGACTCAAAACGTGTAAATCCATCAACAATACTTTCTCTCTATATATATACAACACATAAGAGAAAGTAAAAAATTAGTGTGGTTAGATCGGGCACACCCTCAAATGAACATAATTACATCAGCCGAGACAGGTTCTGGGGAACGAAAACCTGGCAAACCCATAACAACATGGAGGAAGTTGGTAGAGAAGTAACTAAAAACTAAAGGATGAAGGAAAGACCTGGGAGAATTAAAGAATACGACTCATAATAGAGTCAGGTGGAAGTCCTTGGTTGCAGTCAGCCCTAAGTTTCCCGAGGGAATAAAGCAAATACATCAAGTAAGACATCTATAATTATTATACATTTAAGTAATCGAGTCAGATGACAAAAGAGGTTGCTGTACTTTGACTGAGAAGATAGAAATTGTATCAGAGGTGTTTGATGGAGAGAATGTGGTTTCAGAAAAAAATATTACCGAAGGAATGGACTTCAAAGGAAAAAGAGATATATACTTTTCACTTTCCTAAAATCTTTCCTGAAATGTAAACTTTAGGCATAAAAATTAAAATACATATGTTGGTACAAAGGATAAAAATATATTTTCTCGTTAATTATTATTATATTTATTCGTTATTAATTATATATTCTCGTCATTAGTATTTCCTGGTGTTCGAGTTTAGACAAGATTAATGAAATATTAGTGTCATTAATAAAAATTAAATCATTAATAAAGTGCAAAGATGGAATTCTGCAAAAATCATACCAAGATATTTTGGTTCATAAAAATTAAACGCGACATAAAGACCGACCGAGACCAAAAATATTCATTAATGCCTAAAACGGATTTCTGTCTTATTAGAATTTTTGAAATGGGAAACTAAAAAAAATCTTTGTCTAGAACGGTCACATAACATCCGTTACCTTTAGTAAGTTCGGAATTGAAGTATTAAGTTATAGTTCTGATTCAGTGTCGAAAGTATCTGCAGATAGCCCCAGATTAATTTCAACTCCCCGGGAACATTTAATTTTACTAAATTGATACTTTTATTTGAATAAAAAAAGCATATGATTTGAAGCCAAGATATACTCACTTTACAAGGCCAGAGCTCTTATGTCTGAACTATAGCATATAAATAAGCAAAATAGCATAAATTATTATTATTTGCATATAGATAGCATATAATTTGTCTGTATAAGACATTCAGACTCCATAATTAAGGTTGTCCAAGTCTGTTTAAATAATAAATATACAAGGGTCGCGTGTCACGTCATTATGTATACCCTTTAGAATGACGCATCACGAGCAGGATAATACCTCTGAGTAATTCCAAAGTGACGCGTCCAAAATCCAAAACAGTTGAGGTCTGTTAAAATAAAAATATCGATTTTGTAATCAGTTCGCGGTGATGAGGGTGCGAGTTCTTCATCCAAAGCGATTTAAAACGATAAAAAGAAAAAACTTCATGAAGTGATTTGTATTTCTGATTTTCTCTGTCGTTTTTTTTTAAATGGAAATTCTTTGATCACAGTTTACTTTCAAAGAAATGGGATAAAAGAAAAAGAATATGAATGTGTTTAAGTGGTACTTTGGAGCCAGCGTGACCGAGGGTCTTAAGGCGCTCACTCAGCTATCAATCAAGTCGAGGCAACTCAAGGTCGTGAGTTCGATCCCGTGCCATGATACTCTGAATTGCATCAATGAATAGCGGAAGGTGCAGGGCGAGGGACACACCTTATGGGGCACTCTTCTCCCACGCTTACATAAGCTTACCTATGAACACACCATACTCGCTTCGGCGGTACAGTGCACAAATGTATGATGCGTCAATAAGCTGACACTCTTCACCATGGGGCGTAAAAAGGGCCTAGGTGATGGCCAAATTGCAGGGTTCGAACAAGTGTATCTTCCTACCCGTTCTAATAGGAAGTACTAGACTACTATTGCTTAAGTGGTACTTTAAAATAAACTAAATGTCTTTGAACCAGATTTAAAGATCTTTCATCAGATTTTATCTGCCTTCGTCACAAATATAAGCCACATGATATTCCTTATAAACTAATTGTAAGAAGAATTCTTGCTTATTTCATATTCAAATCCACAATGGCAAATGTCTAATATATATTATATAAGAAAACTGGATAAAGGAAAAAATTTTAGAGTAGCAATTGGTGTGAGTGATCTTGCAGTGTGAAACTATTATGTTATATGCTAGTGGTTCTATTCAATTGCAACGCAAGTCTTCATTTTTTAAACTCAACTGACTTATATTTTGAAAATTGACAATCTTAAATCAAAATACATACAAAGACATAAATGAAAACATTCAGCTGGTATCCGGTCGGAATCCCAACAGAAACATGGTATAATATTGCTGACTTTAGCGTCATATTCGCTTCATTTAACAAATTTATCTCTAAAAGATATCTTGACTGTCTTCTGTGGCTAGTGGTTTGTACCATTTTCAATGTATGTATATGTATATAATATATTTAAATATCCCGAGGTGAAATTGGTAAATTAATTTTAGCGTAAACTTGATTTTCTCTTTTGGAAATAATACTTATGAAGAACAAACATTCCACCTTCAGAAGTCAATGGAGCTCTGAATAATTGCTTTGTTTTTTTTATTTACTTTCAATTGTTTTATGGAGAGAAAGTATCATGTTGACAAAAAATGTCATTCCACTTTTAGAAGTAAATTGAGCTCTGAATAATTGCTTTTTTGTTTTTATTTACTTTCAATTGTTTTATAGAGAGAAAGTATTATGATGGCGCGAAAATTCTTTTTCTTTATTTGAAAAATTTTTGTTTAAAAAATTTTTGTTTTGTGTATTTTCTTTAATGAAATTTTTTTTATTTGATTTTATTATAAATCTGATTTTGCTGTAATCGTAATCACCCTTTGACCAATTTTTAAATATATTTGTTTGTTATGTTTTTCGGTTCCGATAGTTATGTAAGTTTTATTATTTTTACTTAGTTGATAAATTATTGGAATGAAGTTCCTTATGGCACGTTCTGGATCCCGGGAGTGAATCCGAAAAAAACGACCAAAATCACCGTCATGAAATCACCGTCACGCAAAATCCGTCACGAAATCTACCGATGACAATAACTTGAGTAAAAGTACACCGAGTTAGTTGAAATTTGGTACACATGTTCATTTTACCAATGCCCAGGCTAAGTTCGTTGGACGTTATCCGCCCAAGCGTTCGCTCGCGTAAACGTAAGCTTCAAAAATGTTAAGACGGGAAAAAGTGTTATTAAGGAAGCCTATTACTTCACTTGTTTTGTTTATTTTTGTTATATATGTCAAATTTCACTTATTTCAATCTAACATTCTTTAACTATGTTACGCTTTAACTAACTCATCATGATTAACTTTTTTCTTATATTCAATACATATTTATTGTAAGATGCTTGCTTTAATGATACAAATAACACTTTTCTTTTAATGTTGCCTTAATTCCGCTAGATACACACAATTAGTTACTTTTAATTTTGTCTGCATTCTAACTCCGCCATGTATATAAGTAGTTAGCAACGTATAGGTACTTAGCAGTGTGATTTTATCACTTATATTTAAGAAAAATGTAAGGAACTTCGTTCCTACCGGGTGTCCCACGACATCACACGTATTTTTTTTCTTTTTAAGCAATGATGATGGTCTTATGAAGGGTAAAAGCGGCTTTGTTAAAAATAAAGTAATTTCAATTTACGCGCATCCATAGACTCTCCCATATCTAAAAAACAAGCGACGGTTTAGTTTACAGTTCATAAGTAACGAGTAAATTTTAAATTTGATACTAATACAGAAGTAACTATTTTACTAATAGGTTCTATATACGCTATTATTCGGTTCACCAATTCAAACCATAATATCCCAATCAATATTGGTAGCAACATTTGAAGAGACTGCTCTGTGTTCATTTGCTTCAGCGGATTTTCCGATCCACACCGTTCGGTTATACTGTCCGGTACACATGTAACCACATTAATCCAACGATCCGGAGTCAGATATTTACCCACAATTACTTTATCTTTAGAAGATGTACTGGGAGTCGAGCTGTCCTACTGGCTCAAGACCGTGCAGCCTGGAAAGCCTTTTTGCCGCTCCTCTACACCAGCTGGCAGATGATTAGGATTAAGTAAGTGAAGTGTATTTTATCTTTTATGCAAGTTTTAATTCAACTGAATCGAGTTTGTACCACGAAATCAAGTGTATAAATTACGCTCGTCTTCATCAAACCTCCAAATTAAAACAGAAACCAACGAAACATCAGTCCAGCAAACAAATCGAACGAAAGTTTCTTTAGTAGAAATTTAGGCATTGCACAGCAGCATTGAGGAAATTTACCCCATAATTATGGATGCTTTAAAATAACTTTACCCTATCATTACAGTTTATCATTAAAGTAACCTTGAACTATCATTACAATACCTTTACTTCGAAGTTACAGTTACTATAAAGTAACTTTAACTTATTGCTTCCGAGCTTACCGATAGTATGTATTGTGTTCACTTTTGAGAACGAGAACGTTTTGTCTCCGATTTTAATTAAAAATTCCAAGACAGAAATTCGTTTCGGACATCAGAAAACATTTTTGGTCTCGTGTCTGTCTGTCTGTCCGCAAATCCTGAAACGTGCGACTGTAAATTGAGTAAATGTTGACCTATTTTGATGACATTTGGTAGACATGTTCATTTTACTAATGCCCAGGACGAGTTCCTTGGACAACGTTATCCGTTCAAGCGTTCATGAACAACGCTCGCGCAAACGTGAACTTAAAATTTTTCGGAAAAAAATCAAACTTCATCTATTCAATGAGACAAACATTTTTTTTCAAATACAATTATTTAGTAAAACCAACAGCGACACCGCTTTGAAGCGTTAAAGATCGCTAAAAATTGTTACCATAGTTTTTGCACAATAAAACAAGATAACAATAAAGTAATACAACGTTAATGTTAATATAACAATAAAGTACATAATATGATGCGTGGAAGCTATGTGCCACACTAATTGGCAGTCTATTTTGTTAAACGAATTTTCATTGTTTTGTTTTCATTAGTTATTTTAAAACTTTACCCACCATACAAATGCGTGATTTGAGAAAAACTAGTGATTTTACTGGCTCAAATTACAAGAGGCCGTACTCGCTTATGATATGAAGTGGCCTAATTGCTAGGTTCGTACCCGTCTAGTACTAGTCAGTGGCGGCGGTCAGATATTGGGGCCCCCCCTGCAAACTTTTAGTGGGGACCCCTTTATTTTCCTTCCAGGGACCCTCTATTTCACTTCCAGGGGCCCCAAGATCCCCGGGGCCCCCCGCGCCGCGGGGTCTGGGGGGCCCTTATGGTCGTCACTGGTACTAGTACTAGGACACCCTTACTACTACTACTACCCCCAAGGAAGCATCCTGTAAACCATTTTCACCTCCCACATCTTTAGCACATCATTAGCTTCCTTTGAAGATGATAAATATATTTTATCATGATGTCATGATATTAATAGCATCTGAACAAGTTCAGGAACACCTCTTACTGCTGAAAACTTGGCTCAAGAAGTGAAAAATAAATAATTGCAAGATAAAAAGAACTTTTTATATACTACGTTTTTAAATTTTCTTAAACCGTGCCATCGATATACGGTGATCCAAAAGTTCGGAAACGGCTTAATATCTCCGGTTATAATTGAGATATTAAGTTCCTGTTTGCGGGTGTCTGTATCATTCATTAAAAACTACTTTTTTAGTGGGTAGTCATTTTTTTCGCCATGTTGGTTGCCACCATATTGGCTTCAACTTTGAAATTTTAAATTGGAACACCCATAAAGTGTTACATTTTTTGAAAGGTCTTAAAAAAAAAANAAAATCTAAATGTTGAAACAAAAATAAAATAGTTGGTGTTCCACAAAATCTAAATGTAGAAATAAAAATAAAATAGTTGGTGTTCAACAAAATCAATATGTAGGACAAAAAAAATTATGTTCCACAAAAATCTAAATGTTGAAACAAAAATAAAATAGTTGGTGTTCCACAAAATCTAAATGTAGAAATAAAAATAAAATAGTTGGTGTTCAACAAAATCAATATGTAGGACAAAAAAAATTATGTTCCACAAAAATCTAAATGTTGAAACAAAAATAAAATAGTTGGTGTTCCACAAAATCTAAATGTAGAAATAAAAATAAAATAGTTGGTGTTCAACAAAATCAATATGTAGGACAAAAAAAATTATGTTCCACAAAAATCTAAATGTTGAAACAAAAATAAAATAGTTGGTGCTCCACAAAATCTGAATGTAGAAACAAATAATTTCAAGATAAAAAGAACTTTTTATATACTACGTTTTTAAATGTCCTATTGAATAATACTGAAATGATTAATATATTTTTTTTTTCATTGTTATATAATATAATGTTAGTGGAAAAAAATAGTTCCGAATTTAAATTTGGTTGTCAGACGTCACTTAATTAATTTATTTGTTTACTTTTCGTTTTTCCCTGTCATTCAATGTTTACCTCCAATAAAAAAAACACAAATTTGAAACCCGTCAAAATGAAGATTGCCAAAATAATTGGATGTAACAAAACAAATAAAATAACTTGCGGATTTTTTCTGAACTAACTTTCCATACTGCAAACTTGCTGAAAACGAATTAAATTCTGCTGAAAAATGACTAAAAGTATTAAAATAATGCATTGTCATCGTGCTCTGAGCTGTTCTGAAAGTTTCAAATGTCTAGCTACTCGGGATGTTAGTTAAAATTAGATTGCAAGATTTGTACCGGACAAACAAACAAACAAACAAGAAACCAAGTTAATAAAAACGTAGTAAAATTAAGTCAAGTGACGTTTAGTTTGAAGTTTGAGACATAGCAAAACCACATTCCTATTCCTCACTCTAGTTCCGTCCACCACCTTGGTTTACACCTGGACTGGCGTTTTACCTGGGCACACCACACTTAAACAACAAGAATGCAACGGAAAACGTTTTGTTTTAGACGCTATAAATGTTTACACAGATATCTAAACTCAGCACACATAACAAATTACTCATTTATAACACCATAATTAAGCCCATATGGTCGTAGGGTATTGAACTCTAGGGTTGCACCAAGCGTTTTAACTCCTATCGTATTCAGTCTCTACAGTCAAAAATCCTAAGAAGAATATTGTCCACAATCCTTTTTATGTTTCTAACTTCACCCTTAACAACAACATTAAAGTCCCCTTTGTCCATGACCTATCTATGTAGTTTTTGGAACGAAGTTCCTTATGGCACGTTCTGGAGCCCGGGAGTGAATCCGAAAAAACGACCGAAATCACTGTCATGAAATCACCGTCACGCAAAATCCGTCACGAAATCTACCGATGACGATAACTTGAGTAAAAGATGACCAAGTTAGTTGAAATTTGGTACACATGTTCATTTTACCAATGCCCAGGCTGAGTTCGTTGAAAAACGTTATCCGCCTAAGCGTTCACGCGCAACGCTCGCGTAAACGTAAGCTTCAAAAAGACGGGAAAAAAATGTTATTATGGAACCCTGTTATACGTCAAAAATGTCACTTGGTTTTGTAAATATCAAAAACAAGTAGTAGTTAACAATGCATACGTAATACGTACTTAGACTTAGCAGTGTGATTTTATAATTTTTATTTAATTAAAAATGTAAGGAACTTCGTTCCTACCGGGTGTCCCGCGACACCACACGTATGTTTTAATTAAGTGTTTCCAATTGTGGCATAAGTAAATATTATATTAAACTTAACTATATTTGTTATGTTATTATTATTATTTTTTTTACTTTTCCTCTGTTGTAAACGACTTAAGATTCGTTGAGGTGAAACATTGTTTTAAAAAATAACATTGCCAAACCCTGGAACACCCGGGAAAACGTTTTGTAATATAAACCCAATGGGAAACAGAGAAGCGCGGCTGTGAAATGCGGGAAACTCGATATTATTACGTGGAAAAGCTTCTCTCTCGGTACAACACAAACCTACCTCCTTCATCATACTAAATTTGCTAGGGGAAATTAGAGTTTTTAGTACCCTCCCACCTAGCATCCTGCCCCCCCCCCCCAGGATAGAATTTCTCCTGTAATTACAATGTTCAACTAAACTTGCTTATTTCAACCCTAAAATAGCAAGTTGATAAATTAAATTGATGGGTAAAATTAATTAATTGATAATATTTTGTTTTAATTTAATGATAAATATTGCTATTAACTAATATATTGATATTAAGTTATCAATATATTAGTTAAAATAATAAATATTTTCAATTTTACGAGACCTAATATAAGTCATACTAAAAAAAATAAAAATACTAAAAATGAAAAACTAAATAGGCCAATCAATAACGATCAAATAATCAATGATGATGATCAACTAAGTAGGTAAGTCCATATTATAATGATCAATAAATAGGTTTTTTGCCAAGCTCAATAACAAATAATTGCACGATAAAAATTACTTTTTATAAACTACGTTTTTAAATTTAATGTCATAAATCATAAATTTAAATTTCTGCCAGAATGAAGATTGTAAATATGGGACATGTCAAAACAAATAAAACAGCTTGTGGATTTTTTCCGAACTAACTTTCCATACCGCTAAATTTGCTGAAAACGAATTAAATTCTGCTGAAAGATGGCTAAAAGTATTAAAATATGCATTTTCATCGTGTTCTGACCTATTCTAAAAGTTTTAAATGTCTAGCTACTCGGAAAGTTAGTTAAAAATCGATTGCAAGATTTGTACTGGACAAACAAACAAACAAGAAAGCAAGCTAATAAAACGTAGTAAAAAAGGCAAATAGAGATGAGACATGTTTAAAGATATGTAAGCCAATTTTCAACAGATGAACAAAAAATATTACAAATTACAAAAAATGGAAATAAAATAAAATCTATTATCTTTTATCTATACTTCATGCTCTTCCGTTCGACAGGATAACGTTGAAGTTAGCAACAACAACAACCAGGAGATAAGAAGAGCTTACTGATATCAATAACATGCACGCGTATTATCCAAGGATCTTATATGAAGGGGATGGAGGGTTGTGGCAAAAAAGTGACCCCATCGAGATACGTAAAATATGAGCTCCAATGGGACAAATTATCTTCCTCTTGGTTATTGGTTACCAATAAACGTGTGGAAGGTTATCAACAATCAACAGATTGCGTTGTACTCTCCCTTGCGTTATATTCTCCCGTGCGTTGTATTTCTTATTTTGTGCTGTTTGTGATTGATATTTGGACTATTTTTTTAGCAGTTTATAATGACTTTTTTTGCATTATTTATATAATTAAAAGTTAATCAATTTATAGCCTGATTGTTCAGGCACCACTGAACACTTGACCCGCATCACAAGTTGCCAGGTTCATTCATTCAGCAAATGAAATGATCCTTCAATATCCTAGTCATCCAAGAGATGCTAGTGATTAGTGATATACCGGAATTACCATCTTGTTCTTCTCTTTATCCTGGTCTTAAGGAAAGTGAGAAACTGTTTTACTTTGATAGATTCCAACTCTCTACCACCACCTACAGAAGATCACCATCGGCCACCGCACTTCACCTCACCTCATCTCTACACTCTAACCCAGCTATTATTATTTAATTTATACATACATGTCTGATTTGTCCATTATCATATTTCTTATTTTACTATTAAATTACATTCTAACCTACAGTCCGCTAAATTCTCTTTTATTTATTATTTTATATTGTACCCAATCAAGGCCAGGTCAAGCCAAGAGCTCCCTGGCGCGAATGCTAATTCAAAATTAACCAGAAATAAACCTTGAAATTAACAAAGAAGGTAATTTGTCCCAGACCAAAGGTCGTGGGAGCATGCGCAGTATGATTTTTTTCTCCAATTGCTCTTACCTCCATGGGGCCACATTTTTGCCTCAAACCCCTTCTTAACATTCCATCCCCTTTATATAAGATTCTTGGTATTACCAAGGATAGATTTCTGATTTAACACTTCCAAAAACGTTTATTAATAATAACTACTATGCCGCTTTAGGAGCACCACCTGTTATCTCCAAAATTTAAGCAACTTTTTTGAATGAAAGGTTTTGTACTTCACTCTCTCTACCCATTTAATTTCTTTGCTGGTCGGCTTAAAATGCTATTAAAAGTGAACTTGATCGGACAGACACATAGTGTCAAAGATAAAAATATAAAATAAACGCTGTTAAGAAATCTTGGTGGGACCAAGGAAGTTAAATAATGGGGATGGAGGGTTGTGGAAAAAATGTTACATAAAGTGTTATATAAAGTAGGAGCTCCAATGGAAGAAGTGCACTTGGTCGGTGTGACATTGAGATACAAGTGCTAAAGAAAACGTATAAAATAAATGCTATTAAGAAGTGCACTTGGTCGGAGTGGCATTGAGAAACAAATGTCAAAGATAAAACGTATAAAATAAATGCTATTAAGAAGTGCACTTGGTCGGAGTGGCATTGAGAAACAAATGTCAAAGATAAAACGTATAAAATAAATGCTATTAAGAAGTGCACTTGGTCGGAGTGACATTGAAATACAAGTGCCAAAGATAAAAGTATAAAATAATTGCTATTAAGAAGTGGACTAGCACAAGGTATACAAGGGTCAAAGATCAGACATAAAATAAATAACATTTTATTTAAGTACCAATCTCTTTGTCCGATATTAATTAAAGTAATATGCATTATCATGATATTGAAGAATACCTTTTTACTTGGTAAAATTCAATTTCTTTCATATTTGACAGATACGGAAAGATGTTTTTGAAAAAATAATAATATATCTCACAGAGGTTCGATTTCTTAAAAAATCTTTTATTCATAAAGCGTTTTCATCTGTTTTGAAATCCCATTCCAAGAGAGATGTAGACATTTTCTTTTGAGGACCATTTTTTTGATTAAAAAAAATATGCTGACATGCAATAAGGAATGTTTAGTTAAAAAAAAATGCATTCATAAGATCTAAACACGGGATCGGAACATTGGGTTAAATAAATACACTGCTATTGAAACCCGTCTACTCTATTTTGTTCGCAGCGGGAAAATAACGTAAGGGAGGAAAGGGCGGGAGAAAAGCCTAAAATACAGAGGAAAGTCAAAGCAAGGGTCCGTGAAATATTGTAGGGCACAATAGAAAGCCGAAGAGTGAAATAGCGATGGACCTTTGTTTCAGGGTTGAAATACCCAGACAAAATAGAGACCCAAATCCAAACAGATTTCTGGCCGAAGTAATACTTGCAAAACAAAGAAACTAAACCAAAACACAAAAGGAATAATGTTTCTAACTTCGCACAAACTTAAACTTAAACACTACTCTGTTAAGTTGTATAAACATTTATTTAAAAGGTAGGGAAAGGACATTTTAGCTGAAGAAATTCATATTTATTTAAAAGTTAACAATTATCTACAAAAAATGTATACCTACATGTAAAATTAAACGTTTTGTCTGTACAATTGATCAGAATCGCAAAAATTTTTGGATACTTTTTATTTTCATACATTATGATAACTGAATCCGGACTTTTTTTTCTACCTGTTAGTCTGGATGTCTTTCACCAACCAACGGTCCGACTTTTATAAACGCAACACTGGCTGAAAGAAACCGATTAATATTCACGCAATGGTGCGCATTGATTAATAAAAGTTTTAGATTATTAATATACATATTTTTATAAGCACAAATAAGATCATTGCAAGATTAAATTCAATCTTGATTATAAAAAGGGATGACGACTCGTGCCGAATAATGATATGAGGGATTTCAGAGTGTAATATAAGAGGGATTTCAGAGTGTAATATAAGAGGGATTTCAGAGTGTAATATAAGAGGGATTTCAGAGTGTAATATAAGAGGGATTTCAGAGTGTAATATAAGAGGGATTTCAGAGTGTAATATAAGAGGGATTTCAGAGTGTAATATAAGAGGGATTTCAGAGTGTAATATAAGAGGGATTTCAGAGTGTAATATAAGAGGGATTTCAGAGTGTAATATAAGAGGGATTTCAGAGTGTAATATAAGAGGGATTTCAGAGTGTAATATAAGAGGGATTTCAGAGTGTAATATAAGAGGGATTTCAGAGTGTAATATAAGAGGGATTTCAGAGTGTAATATAAGAGGGATTTCAGAGTGTAATATAAGAGGGATTTCAGAGTGTAATATAAGAGGGATTTCAGAGTGTAATATAAGAGGGATTTCAGAGTGTAATATAAGAGGGATTTCAGAGTGTAATATAAGAGGGATTTCAGAGTGTAATATAAGAGGGATTTCAGAGTGTAATATAAGAGGGATTTCAGAGTGTAATATAAGAGGGATTTCAGAGTGTAATATAAGAGGGATTTCAGAGTGTAATATAAGAGGGATTTCAGAGTGTAATATAAGAGGGATTTCAGAGTGTAATATAAGAGGGATTTCAGAGTGTAATATAAGAGGGATTTCAGAGTGTAATATAAGAGGGATTTCAGAGTGTAATATAAGAGGGATTTCAGAGTGTAATATAAGAGGGATTTCAGAGTGTAATATAAGAGGGATTTCAGAGTGTAATATAAGAGGGATTTCAGAGTGTAATATAAGAGGGATTTCAGAGTGTAATATAAGAGGGATTTCAGAGTGTAATATAAGAGGGATTTCAGAGTGTAATATAAGAGGGATTTCAGAGTGTAATATAAGAGGGATTTCAGAGTGTAATATAAGAGGGATTTCAGAGTGTAATATAAGAGGGATTTCAGAGTGTAATATAAGAGGGATTTCAGAGTGTAATATAAGAGGGATTTCAGAGTGTAATATAAGAGGGATTTCAGAGTGTAATATAAGAGGGATTTCAGAGTGTAATATAAGAGGGATTTCAGAGTGTAATATAAGAGGGATTTCAGAGTGTAATATAAGAGGGATTTCAGAGTGTAATATAAGAGGGATTTCAGAGTGTAATATAAGAGGGATTTCAGAGTGTAATATAAGAGGGATTTCAGAGTGTAATATAAGAGGGATTTCAGAGTGTAATATAAGAGGGATTTCAGAGTGTAATATAAGAGGGATTTCAGAGTGTAATATAAGAGGGATTTCAGAGTGTAATATAAGAGGGATTTCAGAGTGTAATATAAGAGGGATTTCAGAGTGTAATATAAGAGGGATTTCAGAGTGTAATATAAGAGGGATTTCAGAGTGTAATATAAGAGGGATTTCAGAGTGTAATATAAGAGGGATTTCAGAGTGTAATATAAGAGGGATTTCAGAGTGTAATATAAGAGGGATTTCAGAGTGTAATATAAGAGGGATTTCAGAGTGTAATATAAGAGGGATTTCAGAGTGTAATATAAGAGGGATTTCAGAGTGTAATATAAGAGGGATTTCAGAGTGTAATATAAGAGGGATTTCAGAGTGTAATATAAGAGGGATTTCAGAGTGTAATATAAGAGGGATTTCAGAGTGTAATATAAGAGGGATTTCAGAGTGTAATATAAGAGGGATTTCAGAGTGTAATATAAGAGGGATTTCAGAGTGTAATATAAGAGGGATTTCAGAGTGTAATATAAGAGGGATTTCAGAGTGTAATATAAGAGGGATTTCAGAGTGTAATATAAGAGGGATTTCAGAGTGTAATATAAGAGGGATTTCAGAGTGTAATATAAGAGGGATTTCAGAGTGTAATATAAGAGGGATTTCAGAGTGTAATATAAGAGGGATTTCAGAGTGTAATATAAGAGGGATTTCAGAGTGTAATATAAGAGGGATTTCAGAGTGTAATATAAGAGGGATTTCAGAGTGTAATATAAGAGGGATTTCAGAGTGTAATATAAGAGGGATTTCAGAGTGTAATATAAGAGGGATTTCAGAGTGTAATATAAGAGGGATTTCAGAGTGTAATATAAGAGGGATTTCAGAGTGTAATATAAGAGGGATTTCAGAGTGTAATATAAGAGGGATTTCAGAGTGTAATATAAGAGGGATTTCAGAGTGTAATATAAGAGGGATTTCAGAGTGTAATATAAGAGGGATTTCAGAGTGTAATATAAGAGGGATTTCAGAGTGTAATATAAGAGGGATTTCAGAGTGTAATATAAGAGGGATTTCAGAGTGTAATATAAGAGGGATTTCAGAGTGTAATATAAGAGGGATTTCAGAGTGTAATATAAGAGGGATTTCAGAGTGTAATATAAGAGGGATTTCAGAGTGTAATATAAGAGGGATTTCAGAGTGTAATATAAGAGGGATTTCAGAGTGTAATATAAGAGGGATTTCAGAGTGTAATATAAGAGGGATTTCAGAGTGTAATATAAGAGGGATTTCAGAGTGTAATATAAGAGGGATTTCAGAGTGTAATATAAGAGGGATTTCAGAGTGTAATATAAGAGGGATTTCAGAGTGTAATATAAGAGGGATTTCAGAGTGTAATATAAGAGGGATTTCAGAGTGTAATATAAGAGGGATTTCAGAGTGTAATATAAGAGGGATTTCAGAGTGTAATATAAGAGGGATTTCAGAGTGTAATATAAGAGGGATTTCAGAGTGTAATATAAGAGGGATTTCAGAGTGTAATATAAGAGGGATTTCAGAGTGTAATATAAGAGGGATTTCAGAGTGTAATATAAGAGGGATTTCAGAGTGTAATATAAGAGGGATTTCAGAGTGTAATATAAGAGGGATTTCAGAGTGTAATATAAGAGGGATTTCAGAGTGTAATATAAGAGGGATTTCAGAGTGTAATATAAGAGGGATTTCAGAGTGTAATATAAGAGGGATTTCAGAGTGTAATATAAGAGGGATTTCAGAGTGTAATATAAGAGGGATTTCAGAGTGTAATATAAGAGGGATTTCAGAGTGTAATATAAGAGGGATTTCAGAGTGTAATATAAGAGGGATTTCAGAGTGTAATATAAGAGGGATTTCAGAGTGTAATATAAGAGGGATTTCAGAGTGTAATATAAGAGGGATTTCAGAGTGTAATATAAGAGGGATTTCAGAGTGTAATATAAGAGGGATTTCAGAGTGTAATATAAGAGGGATTTCAGAGTGTAATATAAGAGGGATTTCAGAGTGTAATATAAGAGGGATTTCAGAGTGTAATATAAGAGGGATTTCAGAGTGTAATATAAGAGGGATTTCAGAGTGTAATATAAGAGGGATTTCAGAGTGTAATATAAGAGGGATTTCAGAGTGTAATATAAGAGGGATTTCAGAGTGTAATATAAGAGGGATTTCAGAGTGTAATATAAGAGGGATTTCAGAGTGTAATATAAGAGGGATTTCAGAGTGTAATATAAGAGGGATTTCAGAGTGTAATATAAGAGGGATTTCAGAGTGTAATATAAGAGGGATTTCAGAGTGTAATATAAGAGGGATTTCAGAGTGTAATATAAGAGGGATTTCAGAGTGTAATATAAGAGGGATTTCAGAGTGTAATATAAGAGGGATTTNTATATATATATATATGTATATATGAACTCATCATCTCTCAGACACATTCATTAATTAAAAAAAAGCAAAAAAACGGGAGGAGAAATGCGCGCATTTTCAGGGGAAAAAACTTTTCTAATGAGCTTTGAAAACGGGAAAAAGGGGAAAAGGTGTTTAGAAATTCCCTTTCTGGGGCTCCACAGATATTTGATGAAGCCCCTACTAAATCCCCTACTAAATCCCCTACTACACGGGGCAGGAACTGTTTAAAAGGAATGCCAAATTTTGGGCTCCTCTTCCCCCCCTACCGAAGTACTCTTTAATATGGAGTGACATCATCAAGGCCTCGTCAAAAAAGCGAGAGTACTTCCCCCGTTATTTTAAATCAAGCCTTGAAGTATCAGTTTTTTTTCTATCTTTCTTTCTCAAATAATAATTTTTTGGAAAAATATTCAGCTAATAAAAAAAAGTACATGCAGCACTCTGAGTTTACTTTCATGTCCTATTTTTTTTTTTCTTTCCTTTGAAGCTTTAATTTCATTTTCGTCAGTATGATTTATATGTGCATATATTTTAGACAAAAAAAGATGAAAATGAGTAGTAAAGAAAGTTTATACATATACTATATGTATTAGACCAGAAGCGTGCAAAAAAAAGAGTGTGACTAACATCAAGCTAGAATTTCACGTACAAGTTATTCTTTTAGCACAATTAAGAATACGTGGTCGGCAAAGTTCGTCTGCGAAATATTGCTTGATAATAGACATTTGAAAAAAAAAAAATAAGTTGATGTTAGTTTGTCACTACGTACAACGTAATTTGTTGGTACGTTAGTTATTCAAATGTTCCAAATAAATGTGGTGACAAACTAAGAATCTATCTTAAGCCGGTTTTACCCGGGTAGAGTAAACAGGAGAGTAGAGTAGCGAGTAGAGCGCACTCTACTTCCCACTCTACCAATTTTGATTTTGGAGCGTTTAAGCCGGGTTTACACGGGTAGAGTAAACAGGAGAGTTGAGTAGCTAGTAGCCGGTAGAGTAGAGTACTATACCGCATGCAGTAAAGTAGACTCTACTCTACTTCCCCCTCCACAGCTCCCACTCTACTAGCTTTCCTACTCCACCCGTGTAAACGTCATCATATAGCAAGTAGAGTTCAGAACTGTAAACAAACAGCTTTCACTCAGTGTACTATACTTACTACCTGCTTATGTGTAAACAATCCAAAATCAAAATTGGTAGAGTGGAAAGTAATGTACTCTGCTCGCTGCTCTACTCTCCTGTTTACTCTACCCGTGAAAACCCGGATTTAGGTAGTTATTAAAAAAGTTTTAGTTATCTTGGTCCGTAGGCTTCCGCGGGTAGATTCGTCATAAACAGCTTGGGTTTCCGGTGAAATCCGCGTCACGAAGGGGNTATCAGGATGAAATTTTACATGCCTGTTTAAATTGTACTAAGGTGATGTATACGAAGTTTTATTTAAATCGTTACGTTAGAACGGTAAAAACGTCGTTTTTTCTGTTTTAAACGATCAGATCCACTATAATAAATTTAGCGATCTTTATCACTTCATGGCAGTGTCGGTGATCGTTTTACTAAAAAATATATATATATTTAAAAATGTAGTTTGTCTCATTAAATAGATGATGATGGTTTGTCTAATTAAATAAATGGTGATTTTTTCCCGTCCTAAACTTCCAATTTTAAATTTGAAGCTTACGTTTACACAAGCGTTCTGTAAACAAACAGCTTTCACTCAGTGTACTATACTTACTACCTGCTTATGTGTAAACAATCAGGAGAAACTATTTGTTTAACAGTCGTAGGATAACAAGCTATCACAGTATATTCGTATGCCACTAAAGATAAAAGCGAGTGGCGTTATAAACGAATGACTGTTTGTTGATAGCCCCCCGGGCTTTTATCTGTATAGTGACATAAATACTGTGATCGCTCATAGTACTGTGCTTACAGGCCGGAAAAAATGACCCGTGCTTCTTTATGGCGACGGACACAGTGGAGCCTAGCTGGTTACCTGGTTGGGTGCTGTAAGCAGCTGCAAGCTTGAAGAATTCCTACCAACCAGGCTCCAATGTGTTCGTACCCCGCTTCATGCTAGGTAACCAGCTAGGTAACATGCGACCT
>KZ651272.1:321577-335763 GCA_001010745.2 Gerris buenoi | reverse complement strand
TTCCCCCCCCCCCTCTTCAAAAACTCTCCACAACCGTAATTAGTGTAATGTTAATAAACTCTACAGCTTGAAGAGTACAGAGTGAAATGGGGATGGATAGGGTAGCCAAAATCAACCCTAAAATAATTCGGACCCTCTCTCTTCAACTCTTGATAAAAACTTGGGAAATCCACGGAATTTTAAAGGCCGTCCCTGAATAAACTATAAACTCTCCTGTTTTTAGTTAGACTCCGTATAAATCCCATTATAAATTTACCAAAAATTTTTGGAAAACTTGGCATCCCTTTTACTCCCCCCCCTCCCTTTCACCATTATTAAACATAATCTGATGAAAATTTTTCACTCTTCTCTCCATATAATAGTGATAAATAACATTGATAAGAGATAAAAGATTAAGATATAGGGAGTAGGAAGAAAGATTTAATGAGAATGAATCTAAAATAAAGCAGAATAGGTTTTGACTTTGTTCACATAAAAAGAACTGATGATAATGATAACCAAAGATAATTTATCTCCTTCATAAGAATTAACTTTGATTTTTTAAGATAAGTTATGGGATTCAAAAAGAAAGCTCTATTACGAAGAGCGCTGATCTAAAAGAGTCCTTGGGTTCGAGGATTTAAAGATAGTGAAAAAAAAGCATCATCAGAAAGCTATTGGTCAATAAAAGAAAGGCAAAAAGTCATTTTAGTAACTGGTTGAGTGAAACAAACGACTTTTTTTTACTTATGTTGACTTGTGAACGACTTCAAACATGCCTTAGTGACCCCGTTCGATTAAATTAATAATAGCCAAATCATTAATTTCATCTCTAAATTTATGATGTAACCCGATTTTAAAATTCTAGTCAAGGGTAACAACTCGACCTTCTTATATTAATTGAAGTTTTAAAATGAATAGAAATCAGGGTGGCTTTGTCTTCAATCGGATGCGGACATCTCAGACCCCCAGAATATAAAATAAATAAAACTCTACTTAAACTGCCTAAACTAGAAAATCCAAAGCGTAAGATTACAAAAGATTTATATGTTTAAGCGAAGTAAATCGCCTGACTCTTAGAAGGGTTTAAATGTTTGAAATAACGTAAACAGCGAAGGCCCCCAAGTCTGCCCCTGAGGAACGCCTGCCCTACTCTTTATTCTTTATCGTACAAAGGGAGCCCGAATTCCAAAACAGAGGGCTCATCTAGAGGCACGCAGCCCCTCCTTCTCAAGGCCCGCCCAGGGCAACGCCCCATTATACCACAATACTTTCTACATTCTATTCTTGTTTAGACTTTCCTTCTTTAATTATAAAGAAGCAGAAAAAAAAAAAAATCAAAAATCATCTGGGGTGGAAAAACCACAGGAAAAAATATTTTTTTATTTTCTTTTTATTACGTCTTGCGGTTTTCCTTCCTTTATTATTTTTTTATTTTCTTGGTTTTTCATTAAGTTATCAAGAAGATTTATTTTTAAACACTACTTATTAATCAAGATATATTAATAGCAGGTCGTGTATTTATAAAGAAAGTATACATTACAAAATAAACGAAAAATTATTTTTTTAAAAAAATCTAAATATAGATTTATACTTATGTCAGAACTAATCCGAAAAAAACCTAATTTGTTCTTTTCAACTTGATTGAACAAAGCAATAAAAGTGAGGAGACTCGAAGCCAGATGTGCCAAGAAATCAAGCGTTAAGTCTCTCCATAGTTACAAACTTGTTTCAGAAGCTTTTCCATCTTCTGCCGGATCTGACGTGGAATATAAGGTGGAGGGGCTTGGCAGGAAAAACTTTGTACTTGGTGAACCTGTCAGAAACGTCACGGCTAAGTAGGAGTTGCAATGTTACGGGGGCTCTCGAAGTACCGAACACAAAGCACAGGGTTGCCTTCCCTTCTACTACAATATCTACAGACAAGTAACACTGTGGCCAACTCCACCTAACTTTTCTTCACCGAGAAAAAAAAAATGCTGTAAATTTTCTCTCACAGTTCAGAGATAATACATTTCTTTTTGTTCCGTCTACTTTGAAATTCTTATAACTAGTTTGCTTATAAATAGTATTATCTTGTCAAAATAGGATTTTGGCCTGAACATTACCTTTTGTTTCAATTATTTGAGGAAATGTAAGAGAAACATTATTCCATTGACATTACTTAACACACTACATTGATATTACTTTGTATAATGATATAAACATTTTAGTATAATGAAACCCCTATAACTGTCCAATTGATTTATCTGTATCTCTGATCAACATTTGCTCTGAAGATCTCAAGTGAAATCAGTCAACAATCAACCACATTTTACAAGTGCTGAACTTCTTATGGTTTGTAATTATTGAACTGATCATATTTCATTAGCGTACCAGATTATGAAATCACTAGCCGTTAAGCCCGTGGCAACGGGCAGAATATATATGGTTGAAAAAAAAGAGCTGAGAGATAATTAGTTATAATTAAAATATTTAAATAGATATTTACTGTTTAAATAGTAAGTTTTATGCTAGGGAGATTCATTACAGTGGGATGGCTCAGTGGTAGAGTTATTGCTTCATTTGCTGGAGGTCACTGGTTCAAACCCAGCTTATAGCTCATCAATTTTTAACGCTATAAATTATTTAGAGGTGATTCGCCGTCGCCGTCATCGGGACACTATTCGATTACATAAAAGATCATTGGATTATGACTGTAGCCAAATTCTCAATGCTTGCTCAAATGTAAAGCCACATTTTGTTATTGATAATAAACTTTCATGCAGTACAAGAAGATTATTTTTTGTGAAATTTTCCTCAGGTGATCAGACTGACTTCTTTATTGGGTGATCGAGTAAGAAATTTTACCAGGTTCATCTAATGAATTGTGAGGTGATTGCATAATTTGACATAGTATAGAACAAAAGTGAAAATCTCACTCCTGCCAGCGGTTGATTGCCTGGAATCAACCACTAAACAGCATCAGTAGTGAAAATTTGAAAATGATGTAATGAGTTTACAAGTAAGTGCAAATAAATTGATTTATAAACTGACAACGAAGAAAGCCACCAAGGTTTAATTATAACTGACAATATAGTTTGAACAATATGATTGAATAATCTTTTCGGCTTCAATTTGACAAATAAGGGTGAAAATGTTGCAAAAGTTGATTTATTATTTTTCCATCAGAATCAGCCACCAATAACAAAAGTTATAATTTAACCCTGTATAATGATTTAAAATAAATAATATAAACTGTGTATGTTCCAATAGAATATAGAAAGAATATAATTACATGTTTACAGTAGGGTTCGTATAATATTATTGTTAAATGATTTCAGGTAATATTATTAATGATTTCAGGAAAGAAATTATTCTAAAGGTAATTGGAGTCAGAATGGCTGTTTTTAATGGCTGACATTTAACTCCTAATGCTAAGATTCTGTTCAGAGAAACACAAATCTTAAGAAAGAAGATGGTCCTGTTTGCAACTAAGCTATCTTTAACGAAGGCTGCAGTTAGGAGAGAATGTCATTTCTATTGCTAGTTATATAAATTGGTTTATAAATAGATAAATATTTATAAATATGTAGATCATACAATTTGAATAACATTCTTACACCATGTGAAAAGTTACTCATTAAAACCCAATTGTCTGTAGCCTGGCTTTGCCCGATTTATGACAAAAAATACAATTTTGTATATGATAGTATATTCTTATGTTTATGTAAAAGTCTGAATTGATATTAAAATTATGAAATTGGTTTATTTTTCACGCTATTATGTATCTACATACTAAATGGCATTTGTCTAATATGTGATGGTTTGCTTCTAATACCACCCTTTCCTATATATAACTAACTTCTAAATTATTTTTAAACCAATGTTATGTTCTTTCATTTTTTTTAATTGACATTGTGTTTTGTAATGTATTGGATTAGAAAATTTAAGAGTAAAAAATCCAAGATTTGATGTGACTGTAAAAATAAATATGATTTTATTATTTTTCAATATTTATTGTACAAAGTCTTTTACTTGGATGCTCTTTACACATATCATCACTAAAAAATGTAACATACAGGGTGACCCAAAAAAGCGTAGCACGCTCTTCAGAACAGAATTCTACATGTGAAAATAAGTCGAAAATGATCAGTAAATTTATTTTGATTTCGCCTTAGTTTAGCCGCAATCCGCCATTTTGTATTTCTTTTGAAAAAAATTATATTTCAAGAACCCTTGAAGATATTTTTATGAAACTTGACAGATGTCTTACTAACCCTGATATCTAACACTTCCAAAAATATTAGTTTTCAAATTTATCAAATTTCAAAATGGCNAGATAAATATTTATAAATATGTAGATCATACAATTTGAATAACATTCTTACACCAGTGAAAAGTAACTCATTAAAACCCAATTGTCTGTAGCCTGGCTTTGCCCGATTTATGACAAAAAATACAATTTTGTATATGATAGTATATTCTTATGTTTATGTAAAAGTCTGAATTGATATTAATATTATGGAATTGGTATATTTTTCACACTATTATGTACATGTACTAAATGGCATTTGTCTAATATGTGATGGTTTGCTTCTAATACCACCCTTTCCTATATATAACTAACTTCTAAATTATTTTTAAACCAATGTTATGTTCTTTCATTTTTTTTAATTGACATTGTGTTTTGTAATGTATTGGATTAGAAAATTTAAGAGTAAAAAATCCAAGATTTGATGTGACTGTAAAAATAAATATGATTTTATTATTTTTCAATATTTATTTTACAAAGTCTTTTTACTTGGATGCTCTATATACATATCATCACTAAAAAATGTAACATATACCTTGACAAAAAAAACAAAAAAAAAACGAAATTATTGGTAACCTGCGTATTATAAATTTCCTCTTCTTAAAAACATTCTCCAATTAATTGAAAAACACTCAATTTACACCACGGATATGTTTTTGTGTTTACCTCTGGCGGCGAAATATAGTACTAATTTAAAAACCAAGCTACTTCCTGTTATATCCCGACTTCCTGATACTATATTTCAGCGCCACATTATGAAATTTCTTCTGCCCCCAGGCCAAAAACATCCATATTAAAATTTCAGCCCCTAGATTTTGGTGGGTAATTATGAAAATAATTACATAATCATAAAATATGATTATGAACACCAATATATATACAAAAAAGTCAGCCAATTTATGAGGCAGTGGCACATAGCTTCCCTGCGATCTACTCTTGGGCGAATGGTTATATGAGCTTTGGTATCTGTTTGGATTTTGAGTGGGGTCACACATATTTTAATTTTAAAACAAATGTGATCAGACCGTGAGATTAATATGCGACTATATCCATGAGCTAATTTCAACAAAAAATTGTTTGATATCAATAAAATAATATAGTGCATACATGAGAAGAAGCAACGGGCGCACAGGGGTTTAAATCAGCATTAATCATACAGAGGGCTAATTATGACCTACGATCCGCATTTAATTAAACACCGAACGGAAATTTTTAAGATATATTGAGGGACAGATCGAAAGACAGACGCACAAGGCCGCAAATGGTCCGACTGAAACGAATGCCTGTCCGGGAATGTTTGAAAACGGAGAAAAAAAATTATTTTTTCAAAATGATCACAATGCTTCCAACCTTTCGGTAAGCTCGAAAACAAAATAGCATTATGGCTCTGCGGTAGAGTTATACATGTACTGGAGGTCACTGGTTCAAACCCAGCTTATGGATCATCAATTTTTAAAGTTATAAATCATTTAGAGGCGAGTCTCCGTCGCCCGTCGTCGCCACACTACTCGATTATATAAAATATGATTATGAACACCAATATATAAGTATCTTTGTGAAATCCCCTGTTTAAAGATCACAAAAAAGTCAGCCAATTTGTGGGTCAGTGGCACATAGCTTCCCCGAGATCTACTCTTGGGCGAATGGTTATATGAGCTTTGGTATCTGTTTCGATTTTGAGTAGGGTCACACATATTTTAATTTTAAAACAAATGTGATCAGACCGTGAGATTAATATGCGACTATATCCATGAGCTAATTTCAACAAAAAATTGTTTGATATCAATAAAATAATATAGTGCATACATGAGAAGAAGCAACGGGCGCACAGGGGTTTAAATCAGCATGAGTCATACAGAGGGCTAATTATGACCTACGATCCGCATTTAATTAAACACCGAACGGAAATTTTTAAGATATATTGAGGGACAGATCGAAAGACAGACGCACAAGGCCGCAAATGGTCCAACTGAAACGAATGCCTGTCCGGGAATGTTTGAAAACGGAGAAAAAAAATTATTTTTTCAAAATGATCACAATGCTTCCAACCTTTCGGTAAGCTCGAAAACAAAATAGCATTCGTCAAAACACTTACTGGGATCGAGACAAATAAATCGATTATTGTAGCAAAAATAAATAGATAAATAATGAAGAAGAGAGAGAAAATCCCCATTTATCCAGAACATATTTATATCTAACGGGTTTTCTTTATAAATTTTCCTCAACAGAAAAAATTGACTTTTTTTTTAACCCCCTCTTCTTTTTTCTTTTTTTAAAAGGGACAAACAAAAGAACATGGTAGATTGAGGGAGAGAGTTGGAAATTATTGGTAACCTGCGTATTATAAATTTCCTCTTCTTAAAAACATTCTCCAATTAATTGAAAAACACTAAATCCACACCACGGATATGTTTTTGTGTTTACCTCTGGCGGCGAAATATAGTGCTAATTTAAAAACCAAGCTACCTCCTGTTATATCCTGACTTCCTGATACCATATTTCAGCGCCACATTATGTAATTTCTTCTGCCCCCTGGCCAAAAACATCCATATTAAAATTTCAACCCCTTGATTTTGGTGGGTAATAATGAAGATCAGGTGCGATACAGACAGATAGACAAGGTCACAGATATATAAGGGTCTTCGTTTTTGGGAACAGACCATCATGCAATTTGGATGAGGCTCATAATTAGCCCAAGGGTGTTGTTCCCATCAAGTTTCAACTTTCTGCGACCTTTGAGTTTGTCTTTCACATGAGCACAATTTTTTGTTATTTACACGTGAGTCTTTAAAAGTACTTATCCGATTTGTCGAATGTAGCACACAGATTGTTTCATAATATTGTCAACCGTCAGCGCTCATATTAAATTTTCTTTTATTCACGTAAAAAGTCGAAAAAATTGTATTTTTTTTTTAATGAAGGAGGGGAAAAAGTAAATAAATTATACAATAATGGAAAAGCATAGCAACCCGAGAGCAAGGAAGGGGTAGAGGGAGCAATGCGATTTGAAAAGTGGTTCATTATGCTACACCCCTATGCCCTATACTAAACGTCTCAAGCGAGCTCAATCTGAACTAAAGTAATTACGTGGTCATTGGTCCTAGTCTTATAGGTCTATTCCTTGTCCTTCCGTCCCCACAGACGCTTGTCAACAAATCCTTATCAGCAGCATTTATTTGATACCCCACTCAAAGAAGATTGCTATCTAGGAACTGGTTATCTAGGAACTGTTACACGTTTATTAACGACGTTACTGCCTTTAGATAATTAATAAGCTTAACAAAAAACATTAAAGTACATATTTATGAAGAAAACTATTAAAAATAAAAATATTAAATGACGTAAGAAAATATAACTTATTCTTATCAGCTGATATCAGATAAATTTCGAGTTTTTATCGAGATATCGATACTGTTTCACCAAACTGACGCTTGAAAGTGTTAGTATAGGGGTGAAGTATAATGAACCACTTTTTGAGAGCTAGATTCTATAGTATTGTTCCCTCTACCTCTTCCTTGCTCTGAGATAGCAACATTAAAGTACGCGAGGAACTATGTACGAACTAAGTACGTGTGTCAAACTATTGGCAGACTTCTATTTCAACAAATGGACCAATGTTGCTCTTTGAGTCGTATCTAGCATTTTTAAGTTTTAAACTGGACCAGGTCAAGACCAATATTGGCGTCTCAGAGTAATTCACTTAAACTAGACCAGTCTCGCAATGACATGGAAACCCTCTTGTGTAATCTTAGAGACACAAACACCTTAATCTTAATTGATTCTTATCCTTTAATTTCCATAACAAGAATTTTAAAAATAGTCTTCCAATTTGTGTAGCACTTGGTCTATTTGTGTGTGTTATATATTACTAGCCTTGAAGCCCGTGGCAACGGGCAGAATAAATATGGTTGAAAAAAAAGCTGAGAGATAATTAGTTATAATTAAAATATTTAAATAGATATTTACTGTTTAAATAGTAAGTTTTATGCTAATAGATTCATTACAGTGGGATGGCTCNTAGCTCAGAATACGATGACCATGCAATATTTTATTACTTTTAGCCATCTTTCAACAGACTTTAATTCGTTTTCAGCAAATTTTGCAGTAATTGGAAAGTTAGTTCGAAAAAATTCGCAAGTTATTTTATTTGTTTGGACATGACTATATTTACATCTTCATTTTGACGGGTTTCAAATTTGTGATTTTAGGTTTCTGTACAAAGAAAAAAGAGAAACCTTATACAACGGCTCTGTCTGTCTGTCCGTTGGCTTGTTTCAATTCATAAACTACTATAGCCAGAAACATGAAATTTGTCACACAGGTGCATCTCGGCATTTGAGACAACTGGACAAATTTTGGAGTTTTACACTTAATATTTCCAAAATGGAGGCCCGGCCAATATAACGGGTGACTAAAAATATGTTTTTAGTTACCATATCATGTTGTACATCAATTTAAAGGTCTTGAAGAGTAGAAAAAGAATATGCAACTATTACACTTAATAATTATACTTAATCGTACAGAAACCAGCGATTTTCGCCTCACGTACTTACGTGAAGCGCGCCTTACTTGTTTTAAAGAGATAAACATTGAAAGACAGCGAAAATAAAATAAAGAAAAGAAAATAAAGAAATAAATTAATTGACGTGTGACACCAGGTTTGTTCACACTTGTGTCCTAGGTATCGGTTTAATTTTTCTACATATGTACTTCTTTACTTGTACACATATTATTTTTTCTTCTCTTGCTGTCCCACGGGGGCACGGTTTAGATTCGGTGTTGGAGAGATCCGTCGTACAAAGATTTATGTCCTTTTATAGGTTTAATATCAGGTCTCTAGATGGTTGTCATTTATGTGAAGTAAAGAAATTTGGAACTATTTTTTCACCAACATTATATTATAACAATGACAATTATATTATTAACATTACATATGATTTAACAGAAAATTTAAAAACGTAGTATATAAAAAGTTCTTTTTGTCTTGTAATTATTTTTCTTTCAGATTTGACTACAAACTATCTTTTCTTGATTTATTTATTTATTTTTTTAAACGTTTTTAATTATTTTTTCCGGTTTGTTTTTATAGTTTTGCTAGTCGGTAGAGGTATTGAATGATTTGTTGTTTTGAGTGAGATTTTGAGGTACCTCTTTATTATTATGACTAAAAAGGTTTATAAGAAAATACACTTAAAACTTAAAAACTATTTAATCTTAGAGAAGTGGCACACTTGAAGCAACATCGCTCGCATGGGGCCATTTGAAGCAGCATCGTTCGCGTAGCGGCATTTTCAGCGCCATAATTTACTTCAATCATTACTTAAAAGTTAATAAAAGCATGTTGCATAAAATATAGTTAGAAATAACTAATTAATAGTAATAACTAATAACTAATTTTATAATTTACTTAAGACATTAATATAATTAAGACATAATAAGAAGTATACATTGAATTATTTAATAACAAGGAACTTATTTCAAAGATAAATTTCCCCAGAGAAAAAGAATAAGAAGAAACCAAATTAAAAAGTAAAGTAAAGAATAAATAGAACAAAGGAATGGAATTTCACTATCTTTATCTCTCTGTATACACGTTGATTATTTAAGGATTTAAAAGTAGAAATGATTACTCATAAAGTAAAGAAGAGGAATTCCAGTACATCCAACTAATGAGGGGCATTTTTTTTTTTTCACCAAATAAGGGGGGGGGGGGAGATCGATTTGTGTTTCCCGTCTCTCAGGTAAATGTGAACTTCTCTGTATTCTACTGCACAATGGGGAAAGTGGGGTAAGACCGGGTAGCTAACACTTGATGGTTTGTTGGACCCGAAATTTTCCACTTTTAGAGTTCTAAACATATTTAAAATTTCCGTTGTTTATCTGAGCACAATATATCAGGGTTAAAATTTCATTGTTTCATTATTTGTTTTATCAATGATTTTTTTTTTGTTGTAAAAATTGTAAAATCACCCGGTCTTACCCCACTAATAGGGTAAAACCGGGTACACATGTTAAGCTTATGGTAAATTTAAAAAAAATTATTTTATTAGAAAATTTATAGTAGGTTATTTTAATTTTAGAACACAAATATATTATTTACAAAATTCGCACATTAAGTAATTATCAACATTCACTACATTGGATCCAGCCTTTTCCTTTTTTTGAGTTGGTTTACGGCGTTAACCGTTCTACAAAAATTAAACTTGACAAAATTATAATAAAAATTATAGTCTTATAATCCAATAGACTAACAAAAATAAGGGATGAATGTAGGTACAACCGGATAAAATTGTAAGACCAGGTAGCACCCGGTCTTACCCCAAGAGATGAGGTTCTAAAACCTGAATATTATCAGGCTTGCATAAGACAAAATCCTTATTGTTTGGTATTTAATAAATCCTAAGTGAATAAACTGTAAGCTAGATTGACAAGAGATTTTATAACTGTAAAGTTTAATATGTAAAAAGTTCTAAATGTAAAAAGTATGAGGACTGTCCAATGTCCATCGCGGACTATGATGGTCAAACAGAATGCCGAGTGTTCGTATTTGCCGCGTTCGTCATTTGAGATGGTCAAACTTTTAAAAGAAAACGCTACTGATGAGAAGAAAAATCATAAAAGAATTATGATATGATTGTTATGCCACAGTAAATGGTTTCTCAAGCTCTACTCGATTAACAGAAAAATGCTACCTTTGCTGTACCAAACAGTTTCCTTCATTACATAAACTAATTAAGTTCGTGAATCATGATGTTAAACATTTTACCAACGTTATAATATTTTCATTATGAGATTTATTTAATTTGAATTTGTAAATTATGAATGACTAAAATGTAACTAACTGGATTGATAAAGTTTCTCCGCAATTTCTCTCCATGCTTCAGCTTTCTTCAGTACATCTTTGTAGACTAGATAACTCGTATCATACACAAAACCTACTCCTATACAATATCAATATATCTATTCTTTCATCAGTTCCATTTAGAGTTCCTAGCGAACGTTTTGGAAAACACGGCTTCCGTCACATTTTCCGACAAATGAGTCTTGTTTTCCGGTAAACCACCATCTGTTTATCTAGGATAATGCAATATTACAGACCACAGAGCCCTTGCGGCTATTACCACATGTCAGATGATTTAAGACATGCATAATCACAAAGGTGTAAAGCGTCACCTTTTTTATTTTTCACCATAGAGAACCTCAGGGTTAATTATTGTAAATCTATTTTTTTTAAAAAAAAACATTTTATCACGTGGACTGGATTATGCTTGTAGATAATTGTGGTAAAGTAAATCAAGAGATAATCAATGTAGAAATGTTGTATATTGGAAGAAAAACTGATCCCAAATCGAGTAAATAAATCAAAATAATATTTTCGCAATATTAGAATACTTTTTCTATATTATTATTTTACAACAAAAATGAGAAAGTAAAAATAGAAAACTTCGTATTCACTACAACTTTATATAAGAAAATAATTAAAATTAAAATCTACTTATAATTTCCCTATGAAAATTAAACAACCACAAGTAACCGCGAGGAAAATTCTAAACATGTCTGATAAAATCAACATTGCTGCGCCATTCTTTCACCCAACCTCAAACTTGGTTGAAGCGGTATTATCCTTATTATTTTAAGATGGCTGTAAAGAGAGAAAGTAACCCAGACAAGGTTTAGTTTAACAGCGAAACCGCAAGGCAGCGCGTTGAAAATCCGTTTTTCCCTAATTAAAATAGCTTGAACCCGAGGAAAACGGGGAGCCGCCGGAGGGTGGGCCCCCCCATAAAAACCCAACTTTTAGACCCGACAACCAGTAGAAAAGGGGGAGAAAAGAGGTTTTGGTTTTTATGTTTAAAAAAAATAGAGTTTTTTTTTTGTTAAAAAGAAAAACTGTATTCAACAGAAATACATCCCTCCATCTATGAAAATTTTAATTAATAGATAAAAGAGGCGACGGTGGCGCCCCGCAACAAGAAGAGGGGGCCAAGTGAAACATCATCCTTTTTAAACCTACTCTCCTTTTTATTTCTTTTCTTTTAGTTTTCTTCTGCTAAATTTCACACACACGCATAATATATATATATGCTATGGAAAAACAAAAAAAATGTTAAAAGCCATAGAGATGAAGTGCTGTAGCAAAATTTACTAAGAGATACAAAGGGAAATAAAAAAAAAGAAAACTCTTTTTATTTGAAGAGAGAAATTATGAGCTTATTCTTGGGATCCGAGTACAAAAATAAGCTTTCCACATGAGATACCTTTTCTGTTTTCTTCTTTTTTTTTTCATAACGAGTATCAAAGTTAAAAAAAAATCTCAACTGTATGACCTTTTTCATTTTTTAAGTAGAATTTTTATTTATTTTATTATTCATTTAAAATGCTAAGATTTTTCTGTTAGACTATCTCGTGTGGAAGAATGTGGAACTGCTAAGTTAGCTTTTAAAGTCAAAAGCACATTACTTATCAAGTGTTTAGCGGAAGGAAACACCGTTTTTTGGATATTTTCTAAAATCTCGAAAACGTTGCAACGTCGCAATATTATTAAGGATAGTAGTAGCAATAGTAGTTGTAGTAGTGGGTTACTACTAATAGTGGGATAATATAAATCTTACTACCAGTATTATTAGACAAGTAGGACGAACCACTTCAAGCAATTTAGGCCTCGTTGAAGTCCTTTCTCACTAGCGCCATGGTAGAGAGTCCTAGCCACTTCACGCACTACACCACAGTAAAATGTACCACTGAGTGAGTATGGTGTGATCATTAGTGAGCATGATAATATAAACTGTCAATGACGTGGGATCAAAGTGGTCATACTCATGACTCTGAACCGTTTTCCGATCACATTTACAAAGCACCCCGGCCTGGGATCCTGAATAGGTTTCCATGACCTTGTTCTGCTCTCGATTCATAGATAAAAATCAGAGTTTTATGGTGAAGAATCGAACCCACTACCTCGTGTTGCCCTCGATTCATTAATGGTAACTTAAAAGACTTATGTGACAAGGCTACAATGGTTCCAATTAATAAAGATAATAAATACGCATATATAATTATTAATATACGTATAATAATTAACAATGCATAACTTACAAAAATGTTATTAAAGAAAAAGATAATCATTGCAAGATAAAAAGAACTTTTTATATACTACGTTTTTAATTTTCTATCATAAATTTTAAACCTGTCAAACGAAGATCGTAAATATCAATATGGGATGTGCCAAAACAAATAAAATAACTTGCGGATGTTTTCCGTACTAACTTTCCATACAGCAAAATTTGCTGAAAACTAATTAAATATTGCTGAAATATGGCTATAAGCAATAAAATAATGCATTGTCATCGTGTTCTGAGCTCTTCTAAAAGTTTCAAATGCCTAGCTACTCGGGAAGTTAGTTAAAAATTGATTGCAAGATTTGTACTGGACAAACAAACAAACAAACAAGAAAGCAAGCTAATAAAAACGCAGTAAAAATTAATTCCACCATCAGTATTCAAATGTAATCTTCATTAACATCAGTAGCAACCGTAACCGTCGTTGCGTAGACTTTATTTATTTCATGTCCTCCAACATTGTTCCTCACTTGTTCTTGTTGACAAACACATAATATAATCCTATTTGATGAAAACATATATGCATTTGAATTTACTTTCTCCTTCGTTCTTGGTAAAATTAAATTTACAAAGTGTTTACAACCCTCAACTTCTATAACGCTGGGTTTTATTTACTTTATCTTTCTGCTCGGTTCAGCGTGATAAAATAGAAACGTGATGTCGGTAGCAACGTAGCTGTCACGTTGTTCCCAGTCTCTAAGAGTTGAAACTCAACTTTACGTGGGGTAGAAAATAAAACCAGACGGCAAGAGTTCCAGTCTGGGGAGTAGCAAAAAAATCAACAAGTGTTTACCCCC
>KZ651272.1:305123-321497 GCA_001010745.2 Gerris buenoi | reverse complement strand
CGAGAAGGCAAATCTGAAAAAAAGAAGAAAACACCGCAGTTTTCCCTTCTAACATTCCCTTCAGACTCTCAGTAGCTGAACTTTATAGTCGGCATTAAAAATCCTTCAACTAACTCCCTCGATAACAAGCTGCTAAACACTAGAGTTATCATGCTCTAAAAACACATTTCACAAAAAACATGATTCACTACCTTATTTTTTATTCCTACTCCCCCCTTGTTATTTTTTAATTATTAAAAACTCAAGTCAGATAATAAATAATACCATAAACAACTATAAAATAGTTGCTTATGCACCAAGGGAGTATAGTAAGCCATTATTACTAGTGCGATTCTGTTGTTATTTGAAGTGAAGCCGCATGAACCATGACTGCCGTATCGTAGGCTTTTCAATAACTATAAGACAATTATTGCGAGTGAATTATAGCACTTGAGATACGAAATTGAAAGATTTGTACTGGACAAACAAACAAACTAACAAAAAAGCAAGCTAATAAAAACGTTGTAATAAATTGAATATACACAACACAACACAAAAGAGATGGACTCTTTTTGTGTTCTAAACTTGGCAACTTAATTAAAAAGACAACAATTAACTTTTATTTACTAAAGGTATATTTCGGCTATAATTAAGTTGCCATCTATTTACTTCCAGAATAATGAAACTTAACAATCTTTGAATCTTTATTCGTAGATTATTAGGGTCTCTAGGCAAAAACGAGGACCCTTTATACATTCCTGCGCTCGCCTGTCTCTCTGCAGCACACCTGATCTCCAAAAGTACAAATCTGCGCATATTTTGAGAAAAAAAAATGTTCCCCCTGAAATATTAAAAAAATGTTACCTCGAGAACGGATTGGGCCTACACTTCGGAGTTTGAGGAATAAAAATTGTAATTAATGGTTCAATAGCTGAAATATAATTAGCTGAAACCAACTTCGCCATCTTGATATGGCTGGGCCAATTATGCATGTTAATGAACTCGTCCTACTTGTTATATTGTCTAAGACCCTTTGTGTGCGCTGAATGCACTTATTTGGTCTATTTATTTATCATTCTAAATCTGATTTTTGTTCATAAAAGACGGAATTATTAAATTGAATATTTAGCTTCCAAAAGTCCAATCAAATGTCCATAGCTTCCAAATGTCCATAGCTTCCAAATGTCCATAGCTTCCAAATGTCCATAGCTTCCAAAAGTCCGTAGCAACCAAATGTCCCTCGCTTCCAAAAGTCCGTAGCTTCCAAATATCCATAGCTTCCATATGTCCATAGCTTCCAAATGTCCATAGCTTCCAAAAGTCCGTAGCAACCAAATGTCCATAGCTTCCAAATATCCATACCTACCAAATGTCCATAGATTCCAAATGTCCATAGCTTATAAATGTCCGCAGTTTCCAAATTTATTAAAATTTCAAAAAGCAAGAGAGCAAGTAATATTTAACGTTTATTTCATTGAGAGTGACGTCATGTGAAGTACGTCTAGAGGGAGGTATTTCCCCTTGCCGACGTGGAATCGAACTCAGTTTATTTATTCAGCAACTCGACAGTGACTGGTTGCCGTTACCACGTCGGAGTTACTTCGGAAGCAAACTCACTCCTGTATTAATGAGCTTCTCCCGGGCCAAACCAACAGCCTCCTCTGCAATGCCAATTTATTTGGGGATGGAAACTTCCCTTACGGAGCAGAAAAGAAAGGGAAGGTGCAGTATCGCAGCAGCGCAGTTAATACAAACTGAATTCCAACAAGGAATAAACCGATTACGAGATAGCTGCTTATTGAGCCCACATGTTTTCCATATAAGAGTAAACAATTGAACGCGAGATTTGACTAATTCGTGATATTTTTGAAGAAACAAAACTCGATATTTTACGCTTTTATATTCCAAAATTTTAACAAAAATAATTGCTTACGAGCTTACTAAAGGTAAGGAAAGCATTTTTTGTGTGTGAATTAAAAAAAATCCTGGACCGACATTTTTTAAAACCGCTATAGCTTCAGGGAACATTTTTGGTCTAGTTTCTCCGTCGGTAAGTCATTTAACGTTTTTAAAAACAAACTTATTTAAAAAAAAAAAAACAACTTGTTTTAGATTAAATTTGGATGATATATCATAATTGGCTCATTGTTGGTCCATCAATCATTTAGAGCCTATTCCATTCTCTTTTGGATGCACACAAACTTATTTATTTTTTATTGATATCTATAAATGAACTCATCCGATTTTGTATAAAATTAGGTGGATTGTCGAAAGTGACCTACAGATGGTCCCATATTATTATTAACAGTCTAAATTTGAATGTTGCTCAATTGATAATTGGCCATTTTATTAAAGTTAAAAACGAAACAATCATGAAAGATTTTTGTTTTTAATTAAATAAATTAGACAATAAAACATCTCAGAAGCAAAACTTTAATATACGCGATAGGACGCGAACAAACTATGTGCTACACTAATTGGCAGTGTATTTTTGAAAGAGGTTAACTGTTTAATTCCTGTTTTTGACACGAGACCAAAAATTTTCGTAAAAATTAATCCTCACTGCTGTCCAAGATAAGTTGTTGGTGGTTATAAGCCAATTTTTAGCTAAGAAATTCCATTCTTTATTTCTTAAGGCTGGGATACACTTGAGCATTCGCCCCAAATGAGCGCATGCGTTTCCGTTCGGCTCGTCCTGTCCATATCTAAGCAGATCGGGGCGAACGCACGCTCATTCGGGGGCGAACGAATGCTCGTTTAGGTGTGAATGCATGCTGGGTGAATGCTCTCTAGTGTATCCCCACCTTTACTTATTATACGAGTAGACACACTTATGTAAAACAATAGAATGATGTCAAAATTATGGACCAAAGTTATTTTTAACTATTCTCAACTCTTTTTCCTTTTTTAATTATTTTTAAGAGAAAAAAAGTTTCAAGTATATGATTAAAATGAAGAAGAGTGTTGGGCCTAGATTAGGACCCTGAGGGAACCCGGGACACGGTGTAACAGAGAGCTCTACAAATACCTCATTATCTGGATTTACCTCATTCTTGGCTCCACCCACTTTACCCAATGTTTATCCTCCACTTTAATTCTTTTTTTATCCCTTAACTTTACCTCTTTGCTTGTCTTTACCTACTTACTTTTATCTCTTTTTTGCATAATAAAAAATAAACAAAATGTATAGAATAAAGAAAAATGAAAACTCATAAAGGAGAATTTGCTTTTTCCCTTTTAGCTCCGTGTTTCTTCTTCGTCTTGTTTATGTTGGTCTTTTTTTATTTTTAAGAACGCAACAAGGATAATAAGAATTTAAATTAAAAATATTTTATAAGATTTTTCGTATTTCTATTTATTAATTTTGATCCTTAAGATGAAAAAATGAGAAACTTCTTATTTTCTAAAAACCAAAACAACTGTTTCGTTTTTAAAACTAAAATTTAAATTGTAAACTTAACAAGCAACAATATTAAAATTAAATAAATTAATCGTCTTCTGAGAAGCTTTTTTTTGTTAATTATAACAATCTAAATTTCCCGAATAGATCAGCATTGTAAAGAAACGACCCCTAGTTATTTATTAGTAATAGAATAGTTAATTCCAAAACCAAAATTTCAGAGAGAGGTATTAAATTATATTAATTAAATTTCTAAATTATATTTTTCGAAGCAGTCAACAATAAATTTAGTATGGACGGTCTTTATTATTAATGTCATTGTTGTGCCATTTTGTTATGTCATTATTAAACTTTTCAAAACAATTAAACTTATTGGTCAACAAGTAGAAAAAAAATAAATAAATAAACATTCTCCAAATGTTTTTATTATGTTTCATTGTTATTTTTTTTTACTAGTGAATTACGGGAATCCGCAGCTAGAACGAGTTAATATGCGTACGTATGTATGTAGGACTTTGGAAAAATCCTGGGCATGGTCCTGATGGACCAATTGAATACTCAATATTTACTCAATTTCGATCAGCCGATAGATAGGGTAGCAAAATACGGAAAACTTCCTACTGGTTAAACCAAAATTGTTTTCATTGAAAAAAAAAAAAAAAAAAAAAAAAAAAAAAAAAAAAAAAAAGTGGTGAGTAGGTACTTCTATTCAAAAGCACGGAAGCATAAATACAAAGAAAAAGAAAAATATCATTTTCACGTAAGAAAAAAAATCCACAGTTCTATTGTAGCGAAGCTTTCAAAATTCTTTTATCCATCAGGTGGATCGATTGAAGCCGAACGCAAAACCCTATAAAGCTGATATTTTAACGTTATTAATGGTCCGCCATACAAAAGGATAGAGAAGGCATATTGTATTTGATATATCGGGCCACACTGGGTCTGGGGGAAATCCCTGTTAGCGTGACGTTAGGATCAGTTCCGAGGGGGGTTGCAGTCTGACGTCAGTGGCTTCTCCCTATGTGAAGAGAGAAATACGTTGGAGGGTATCTGGATTTAGGGTTATGAGAGTATTCTAGGCTCCAGGTAAGGATTAGTTACTGATATACTGGCAGGAATATCCAGGACCACAGAGAGATATACTCTCCCAACATATTCCCTCCCGAGATATTGGATTCACCTCAAGCCTTAATACTCGGTCTTCTCGACAACACATTGTCCCCTACCAGATGGGTACACAACCCCCCCTCCTTTCTAGCTAGACTTGATCTAAGGCTGCTTAAACTTGACTCTCTATCTCTATCCTTTACAAAGTGTTTAACTATACTTCACTTACTTTCCTTCTAAACTAAGTTCAAATATGACTTTGGCTTTGCAACTGATCTACAAACAAGTAACTTAAATAACCTTATATTTCAACAAGAAAACAAGAAATTAATTTGAATCTTCGAAAAATAGAAAAATAAAGCGTGACTTCGTCAAGAACACAACTATCGTGCTGGGATTTTGAGTGAGGCAGGTAAAAAAAAAAAAATAATAGTCGGCCGGCTTAGATGGTACGTGCATGTGCAAATAATGGACAGCAAAAGAATCCCAAAGAGTCAATACGAGGCAAGATGTGAAGATAGACGATCTCAAAAAAGGAGATGGCTCAAGCGGATTGAAAAATTAAATTGTCTGTACCGAGAGTGACAAATCCCTGAGAACTAAGTTATGCGTCTCTGCTATGATAGACTTGTCTGAAAGCGCCACCGTCGTTCCTCGACACGGGCAGGTAGAAGAGCGCTCAACTTAGTAAGAACCGCAGGAGCTAGTGGAATCGGGGCGTAATAGGCGCTTGTCCCGTGTACTTGGCTGTCATTGAATCAAGGGCGACACACAAAGTCGTGGGATCCCGTGCAATGGTGCTTAGATATATGAGTATATCTATGAAACGAAGGTGGAACAGGTCAAGGTAACCCTCGAAAGGGTTCTCTGCAGTGATGCTCTGATTTGTATCTGGCCCCACGCTTGACGCTCTGATGTAAAGGGCGATTAGACGCCGTTCCCTACCTTCTGGTCCTGATCCCGTTCCGAGTTTCCCTATCTCCGGTCTCCTCACTACTTGACAGAGCGTTGCATTTACACGGCCTGGCCCAGTTCCACCTAGTCACTTTTTCTTAAGGAGAAATAGGGAAGTAACTGTCATTTCACAGGGAAAAGAGGTGAGAGGCCTATAGTTCCCCAATTTTTATACCCTATATCGTATGGAATATACATCCGACCGCACTGTCTTGTTTCACCCCCAAAGTGACCAGGAACTCGAATTACACGACCGTTTCAGGCCGAGAGAGCGTGGCCCCGACTTAGGGAAACCAGATCGGCTCGTCTAATCGGCCCTTTGGATAGGTACTAAAGACCACACGAAGTGAGTAAGGCTTCGCCAGTACATTTTACAATGATGATGTGTGAAGTGAACTAAAATAAGACCTAATCGCAGGTTCCGACAATTGGTGCGTCCAACTCGTCTAGTACTAGAACTGTGACCTTGAAGTAGAGTATAAATAAACTAAGTAATTACTACTACATATCGCATTTAAATTCCAAATCAATCACAAAAGAGTAATATTGATGATAGATGAGCTTATCTACCTCTCTAATAATTAACTGGATAACATAGGAAAGGTCCCATTAGCTTTGACACATCAAAAATCAAATATCGCTTATAACACTAATATTTTGATATCTGGTATAAAAGCGTGAAAGTTGCTAAAATGGAAAGTAGGATTTTATCATTAGGGATTTTATGGTATTTATTCATAATGAAGGTAAACAAGTGAAGTTAGTTAATAATAAACCCTATTACTAGTTTAATTAATAATTAATCAGTATACCAGGTATACTGTGTAGTCAAACCGATTTCAATTTTATTTATGGTTTAAAACACGCACTGATAAATTTTATCACTCCCAAAGTAAATAACTTCAAGGTAGGGAAGCTCCCTTATATTATGTCATAAAATCTACTATGTTCTATTTCTTCAATATCCATCTATTTAAATTATTTAAGCTTAATTATAGGGTTACATTAATGGTGTTTTGTCTATATCGAGGTAATTTCTAGAATATGATCTTAAATGGTAATTAGCTAAAATCATGATGTATTTCAATAATGAATGAAACACACATGACATTAACACTTGATAAGGAGAACCTCCCATACTCGAATGAGTATATTATTAGTTATAGTAGTTATTTTTATTGTTTAACTTTTTTATTATTGTATACCATTAATACTTTTCAAATGCATTATAAGAAAGAGGAAGAAGAAAACAAATACGTCTTAACAAATATTGTGAAAATCACGGAAAGCCAAGAAACTTTGTCATGAGAAAATTGGAAAACGACTTTCAGTTTCAGTTGCACGAAACACAGAAAGTAAATCAATCAAAGCTACGAGGGAGGGAAGTATGACAGATGGATGACGGATTACAGACAGGTGGGATTTACAGGTCTGCCTCTAACCCTCGACACACAAACCCTTCACAATTCAATTGTTGATCCAATCAGATGGCAATACTGTTCTAACCTAATACTCCCTTTCCGATACAATACAAGTATAAACCTTAAACGACCCGTAAACTGTCACGGAGAAGGTTACTTTCAAGTAAACCTATGCATAACCTACCTAACATGGATCGAAAATAGCAAAGAGCGTATAAATCCTCACATCATCCTGACGCTTCATGTTCTTTTCCTTTACCCGTGCGGTGGACTGAAATGCATAGAGACTGAAATGTCAATATTCAAATACGTTTTTGTTACGGAATAAATTATCAGAGATATAGTTTCAGAGATGACAGACATGCTTTTAGCAAATATACTAGAAACGTTATAGCATTTCTTTTTCAGGATGTCTATAATAGATCAATAAAACAATATTTGAACTTGAAGCACTTTGTGTTCCTATATTTCGAAACTTGCATGTTATGTTCATCTCTCAACTTCAAGTTAAAAGCTAAATAAATTGGTTTGTGCTTTCATCAATTAAGCGAACAACTAAGCGAACAATTAAGCGAAGAGGACGAGTACGTTAAACATAATAATCGGCCCGCCCTTATTAAAATGGCAGCCTTTAAAAAGTTTGTTTCAGCTATAACTGTTGAACCATTAATTAAAATGGCGCAAAACAATTTATTTATTGAATAATTTTTTGGGGGTTTCCTGTAATTTTCCTATGATTGGGTTAATATAAATATATAATTACTGAAAGGTTTCAAAATTTTGTGTGTACTTTCGGAGATCAGGTGTGTTACAGACATAGACAGACAAGCACAGGAATGTATAAGTGTCCTGGTTTTTGGTTATCAACAAAAAATTTAGTTATAATGATCAGGAAAAAACCTATTTAACCTTAGCTTCATTAGAACTAGCCCAAAATATTATTATTTTGAAATATTATATTACAATGTTATTAGTCATAACCAACGTCCTACGTTTAGGAGGTGGTGTGTTCTAGCACAGCGGTTCCCAAACTGTGGTACGCGTACCATTGGTGGTACGCAGGATCGGGTCCAGTGGTACGCGCCGCATAAATATTTCCGGTTGTTAGGAGTTCATTCATCCCTTATATACCTTAAAACCAAGTATAGAAACAGAATGTCCTGCGTTGAGGATGATGCGTTTAAAACTCCGCCCCATCACTGCAGAAATTTTTTTAGCCAATTATTGTAAGCACATTCATCCAATTAACTTGCCTAACCATTTTGTTTATTCTTTTACAATATGACGTATTCTTTTAGTATGTTCTTATAGTCCTTTATAATTTTTTTTTTTAATACAAATTTTATTAATGTTCTGTTCTATTCGTGTTATTTTGTTGTAATTTGATGTTCTTTGTTCTTTCATGATTGTGTTTTTTACGAATAAAATACAATTTTTATATAGTCTTTTTTTTAACAATCATGCTCAAACATCTTCTTTTTATCCATGGGATTGAAAGTAAAAAATAATAATGATACAGTACGCAGGTCTGGTACAGCTTAAATTTAAAAATGTTTTGCATTAAAAAAAGTGATACCCTACGTTTTTGAACCTTTAAAACTCAAAAATTTTCCGGAGGAAGGCCCTCGAACCCCCTTCTTCTGTAAAAAAAGTCCTGGATATTCCTGTATAAACATCAGTGGTACATGAAAAATTCAAGACACATTAAGTGGTACGCCACCAAAAAATTTTGGGAACCCCTGTTCTAGCACCATTGAACAAAATTCTGCCAGCATCTTAAGCCCCCCCCACCAAGTTCTTTGATTAGAAGCTGGTCCCATCAGTGATATTGGCAAGCCTGCTCTCCCAGGACTTTTTGGAGGGAACATCTTGAAAAGGGACGTGTGTGGGTAGCCCTCCATGGGTGTAGCGGCCATCTTTGTTGTTTAACAAATTAATGTCATAATTCTACCTTTTAATATCCTAGTCATCCAAGAGATACTATTGATATACCGAAATCCACTTCTGTTCTTCTCGTTATCCTGGATTAAAGGAAAATGAAGAACTGTTTAATTTGGATGGATTCCAACTCTCTACCACCACCTATAGGAAATGTCAACATCAGCTTCTGCGCACTTCACCTCACCTCATCTTTACACTCAAACCCAGCTATTATTATTTAATTTATAATTATATCTAATTTGACCATATTATATTTCATATTTTTCTATTAAATACAATCTAACCTACAGTCGGCTCAATTCTTTTTTTATTTCTTATTTTATTACCTTCAACCAGTTCGTACTCCCCGGCGCGAACAGTCATCGTAATTTAATTATGTATTATATCTTAAAAGAGTATATCACTAAAAACACTAAAGAAACCTAACATCTTGTATAAACTATCAAAGAACACTTATGTAATTAGTCTCAGATAGCTGAACCACGCTCAAACTTTTGTTTTTGCGGCCAGTAAAAAATATTGAAGATGGAAGTAAATAATTGCAGTTTTACTTTATAATGTATTAACAAATTCTATGAATAATCTTTGTTGTATTATCCCAAATTAATAAATAAATATGATACAAAGTAAGTACATATTTGAATTTTGAATACACTTTAAAGAAAAACTTTATGGTAGTACTTTTTACGGTAAATTTGATAACCTAAACCACCGTAAACAATAGAATCACTCAAATGGATGACGTATAAAATTAAGCAATGATAAAACGCTAGCTCGCGGACTAAAATAAGGACTTCATATTTGCATGATTGTTTATCCATGTCTAAGAATTGCCGTAAATTTCAAAGCATTTAATTGGTTTGGGTCACACACATTTTGGTTAAGTGATATTCTAGAGGCATGACAATTTCTTGTAGCATTCAAACTCAAATTTCTGATAGCATTCAACTTGTTACTTGTTATTTTTGGGAATGTGAGGAAACGATTATAAATAAATGTTTAAATCAAATATAAATGTAAACAACAAAAAGATTGAAAGGTAATTCTATATTTGATATTCTTGTCCTTTGAGTCTTCAGGAAAAGACTCCCTGAAGACTCAAAGGATAAGAATATCAAATACAATAATAAGAGATCAACCAATAAAAATTGGTAATTCTATAGCTCAGGTCGAACGAAAAGTTACGTCGGAGAGCAAACATAGACAAAAGTATTACTTTGCTACTCAGCATACACGGATATTTCCTGCCTAAGATAACGCTAAAAAAAATGTTAAAAAGTCTAATACGTACACAAAGAAATGGTAAAAGAAGCAGATCCACCCCTGGGGGTGCTCGAGGAAGACGTAGGTCCTCTCCTGGTAAGTTTTTCCGCGTCGTTGATGAAACACGTACTTTGCTTTGAATGCCTGGTCAATGGGCAGGTATATGGGATAATATGGGTCCGGCACGCCGGGAGGTTTCGGCACGGCGCCCGGGCCTCTAGCCTGGGGATCTGTGCCGGGGTCCGGCGAGTCCTGTGAACCCGCCGAGCCACCGCTCGACTGTCGCCGGCGCTTCTTCATCGGGGTCGGCGTCCTTTTGTGGTGAGCCTCCCAGTACCTCCGACCCTGCAACAGAAAAAAGATCGAAATAAAGCAATCAGTCTACAAGAAAGTGACTTTGTAGCAGCATGATTATCGTAAGATAAAAAAAAGTAATTTATTCTAAAATTATTTCTGCAGGGTGGTCCAAAAGTTTTCCCCACCCTCTTAACTTTTGAATGGTTTGAGATAAATTAAGGATACTTGGGGGATCTCTACAATGCTGAGGGAAGTTTGTTTTCAAGCAATCACCCACGAGGAACAACCGGCCACCCTACTTCAAAATTTCAAATTGGAGTGTATATTTTTGATTTATAGAGCAGAGTAGATTTTTGATAGCATATTTGAATTCTACGGTGAAAAACAATAAACTTTTACTTGTAACTTTTTTTTCTATCTCCAATATTTTGCCCCCTACAGGAAGGAAAAGATAGCCAAATAACCCTTCCGATAATGCGTTGTAAAATCTAAACGGTTATAGATAAATTAATGAAACTAAGGGGATCACTACCATGTAGCAGGAAGTTTGTTTTCATGCATTCGCGCATTAGAGGCAACTACGCATTATGCCCCTAGGCAACCTAACTTAAAAATTTTAACCAGGAGTGTATATTTTTGTTAGTAGCTTTAGAATTCACGGAGAAATATACAAATATTTTTCTTCAACCTTTTTCTTTGTATCACCAATATTTTGCCCCCTATAGAGGGGAATAGGTATATAAATGGAAGATTTCAGCGCCTGGGGGCAAAATGGTGGTTGCCTCTAGTACGCGAATGTATGAATACACACTTCCCTTTACATGGTACAGATCCCCCAAGTTTTATTACTTTATTTGAAACCGTTTAGATTTTATAACGATCTAAGTGTTATTTTTTTAATATTTCGGAAGGGTTATTGCTATCTTAGCCCCCCTGTAAGCAGCAAAATATTGGAGATAGAAAAAAAAGTTTCAAGTAAATTTTTATTATTTTTCACCGTAGAAACCAAATATGCTATCTAAAATATACACTCCAATTTGAAATTTTTAAGTTGGGTGGCCTGGGGGCAAAGTGGGTGGTTGCCCCTAAAGGCCAAAGCATGAAAACAAACTTCCCTTTGCATGTTAGAGCTCCCCAAGTTTCATTAATTTATCTCAAACCGTTAAAAGTTAAGTGTGTGTGTGTGTGTGGGGACGGGGGGGGGGGGGAGACTTTTAGACCACCCTGTATATAAGCTCTGATATTATGCTTATTCCGTGTTTTTTTTGTTTTTTTTTTAGCTAAGTATAAATCATATGCTAAATACCCATAGCCTTATCATAATATCTTATTAGCATATTTTATTACCGAGACCTATAAACTCCGGCCCAGGCAATCTTCAAGCAGGGAATTTTCCATACTACATAATATAATTTTTTCCACCTTATAAAGTAACGGGAAAAGTGAGTAAGAGAATACTAAAAGAAATAATTTAATAAAAGGAGGGAAAAAAAGGTTTTTTTTTTTTTTGTATGAGACAATTCATCTAAAAACTGACTACATAAATAGAATACAAACATATCAGTGAATTATAATTTGGATCATAAAACACTAGATCATGTACACATTATTAATCAACTATCTTATTATTTAAATATTTTTGTATTATAATTATTATCATTTATATCATCGACTAAACCACATATCGACATATCATCGACGCTAATCACATTTATTCCAATAAAAATAAATGTTTTTTTCTTTTTATTTGTTGGTGTTTAAATGGATATAATTTATCTGTATTATTAAAAATGTTTTGTAAACAAACGAGTTCACTTTAGAGTGCCTCGACGTGGCAGCGGCCGCTTTTCAGGGGTTGACGAGCGAAGCGAGTAGGGGGCAGAGCCCCCTAGTAACTTATTAAATTAATTAACTTAGTTTTACTTTTTTTCTAAACATAAAATTAAGCTCTTTGAGCTCTTAGGCCCGTTGACACGGGCCTAAGAGCTCGTACTACTACATTGCCAAGGAAGTGTGTAGACACTGGACTACTTCTTCAACGCGTTGCTCTCACCATAGAAACAATAAAATCTATATCACTTGTTACAATGTAATTATTTGTAGTTGCTTTTATCAATAAAAATTTAAAAAAACACCGGATGCAACATCCAGCAGAATATAATATTTTTTATATAAGTTTGCGATTTCTAAAATGAAATGTGAACATCAATCAAATTCTGCAGTTTTTTTGAATTGATTACGTATCTGATAGTGCAGTTATCTGTGATTTAACCAAGGATCTTATATAAAAGGGATGGAATGTTAAAAAGGGGTTTAAGGCAAAAAAAGTGACCCCATGGAGGTAAGAGAAATTGGAGAAAAAATCATACTGCGCATGCTCCACGACCTTTGGACTGAGACAAATGACCTTCTTTGTTAATTTTAAGGTTTATTTCTGGTTAATTTTGAATCAGGTTATAAACTGATTATTAACTTTTAATCAATAACTTTTGATAAAATATTTATTTTTTTGTCATTTAGTTTATTTATTTATTATACTATCTCTCTGTTGTTATAACTTTAAAGGTCTATTCACACATCAGGCACGGCACGGCACCGGCCCGTCATTTCCGATATGTATCAGGCAAAAAAAATTTTCTTTCTTGGAAGTTAAATGGCCCCGTCTACACTGAGCCGGCACCGATCCGAAACCGGCATGTCAGGCACGCCGCCGGCACCGAACCGGCATTTTCACATTACTCTTCAACGATATTTTTTTTTACCGGCGAGTTTTCTGAGCTTCGTTGAGTGTGTTAAAAAAAAAAATGCCGGAACGGTGCCGGTTAGGTGTGAATGGAGCCCCGATTTTGCCTGAAACTTGACGGTGACGGTTCGGGTTCGAAACAATGACGGTGACGTGCCGTGCCTGATGTGTGTGAATGGACCATAATTATATTAATAGATGGTTTTTTATTACAGTGGAAGGATTTATTGACTCCGAAACTATTGAATTTATTTAAAATTTAACTATTAATAAATAATGCAAAACAAGTCACAATAAACTGCTAAATATAGTCCAAATATACATCACAAACAGTACAAAATAAGAAATACAACGCACGGGAGAATATGACGCAAGCGAGAGTGCAACGTAATCTGTTGATTGTTGATAACCTGTCACACGTTTCTTGGTACAATATAACCAAGAGGAAGGTAATTTTTCCCATTGGAGCTCATATTTTGCATATCTTCATGGGGGTCACTTTTTTGCCACAACCCTCCATCCCCTTTATGTAAGATCCTTGGATTTAACAGGGTTGCCTACATTTAAAAGAGAAGGTTTTATATGTTATGCTATGGTAAGGAATGTCATGCTATAGAGTGAACTATGAACCTAACTACATTTTTTTGCAAGTTGTTTTGAAAAGTTTACCATAAATAAATATATTTGTATTTAATATGGAACTGTTACAAAGAAAGTGATTATTTCAACTCCAGCTAGATTTAAAAATCGTGTCAAGTCAATGATTTCTCGAAACGATTTAATCTCTTTCGATATACGTTTACTACCGTGTCTGAGTATAAGATGTGAACGGATTTATTATTCCTAACGTGAATTAGTTCTATTGAATCGTTTATAAACGAAGGGTACACGGGAAGAAGGATGAGAGTCACGGTTTTTTAGAAATTGAGTTAGCAACACCATCCTGTAGCTCAAGGCGTGTACCTACTAACAATACTACAAACCTCATTTTTTTTTTTAAACTATTAAAACCCCAAATGGGCGTTTAAAAATATGGTGTTTTTTTGTTTTTTCCCGGGGGGCTTTTACACCCGAAGATGCAGGCCTATTAGGTGGGTCCATACATCAAACCCGGGTTAGGGACCGAAATCTTCCCACCTGTGTGAAGATTTGGTCGGTAACCATGACTCCCCTCCCGGTTGTATTACAACCAGGAGTGTCATCATCATGGTTTCCAAGCCGAAACCTGGTGGCGCCACTTTTTGGAGGAGTTTCCCATTTGTTTAAGCAATGCTGGGTGGACATTGAGCGGGGGGCCCGGTCCGGGAATTGAACCCAGAGCTTTGGTTAGAAGCGTTTACCCACCCATCTACTAACCCTGCTCGAGGCTGCTTAACTTGTATTATTCACACGGCAAGCGTGCTAGCCTCTGAGTCACCACCCCCCCCCCCAAAAAAAAAAAAAAAGGGGTACTGGGGAAGAAAGATGAGGGTCCAACCTTGGACTCGCTTCTTAGAGCTAATCAAAATGCCCTTCTCTTACAAGACCTATTTGGTGCTTCAAAATAAATTGAGAATCAACAAAGTGTATTTTCACTGCAATACGTTTAATGGTCGTTACTCTTTTTCTGTTAATTTTAATAATAATCTTTAATTTTTCTTTTGGATTCCTTTTTATTTATTTATTTTTTTTGATACATAATTAAATGTCAAATAACTTTAAAAATATGAAACAATCATTAAATGAGAAAATAAAAAAATAATAAGAAGAATAAATACAAAAAAAAACAACCAGTTTCAATATATTGTTTGTCCAAAAATTCCTTGGGAAAAAAGATGAGAGTGCAATGTATTTTAGCTATTTTTGATAATAACTGCTGTCAATTCCAAAAATAAGGTCTTTTCCTCAAATTATTTACCTAAAATAATTATAACACCACAAATTGCTTATCCAGGAATCTGTAAACTTTGTTTTTCATTTTTCTCGAAATACCAAAAAAAGTTAACTCTCGTCCTTTTTAACCGAGTGTACCCTTCAAACAGAATCACCCATCTGTTGAAGGCAGTGTTTTCCCAGATTTACAAATCGTATCAGATTTAATAAATCGTTGAACTATGGATTTGTCTTAAGAGGTTAGGTATTAAAGTAGAAAAAACCAGGTTGTATTTTAGAAAAGTTTGGTAATTTTCAGATAGTTGGTTTGCTCTTGGTTCCACCTGTTGATAAGAACGCCCCCCCCCCGGGCTGTTAGAAGGAGGTTTATACAGTGTCCGGGGGCACACAGCACAAGTAAACTCCAGTTGAATCACCCTCAGCTGAGCCAAGTCACTTTAAACTCAGGGGCCACACTTTACCCTCCACTTGTTGATTCCCCTACCCCCCTCTTCCAACTCCCAACACCCTATAGTAACCCAATCCCAATTATAAAGATTCATTTTCGAATCAGACACAAAAAAAGGAGAGGATTCCGGTCGAATTAGACAAAAAAAATCATTCCCCATCCAATTCCAAACCGAAACAATTTTTACAGTCTTTTATTTTAACTTAACTCGTTTGTAAGGTGCTGATTTTGTTATTTTTAAACCACGTTCTGACTAACGAGAAAACCAAAACAGATTATGTATTTTCCCATACTTTTCCAGCCCTAAATAAAAGCTTATCGAATTAACTACAGTACTTATAACAAAATAACAGCTTATAGAATTAACTATAGTACTTAAATCATAAATTATTATGATTAAAGAGGTAGAGAGAATAACAGACAAAATTAAGCTGAAGGCAAATAGCAAATAAAAGCTTAAAGGCGGCTTTCTCACTGCGTGCGAGACCGTGCAAGACCGAGCGAGACAGAGGGAGGCCGATTCCGCTTGAGAAACAAATGCATGTATTAGCATGGGGTTATTCACATTAAACGCCGAGAGAGACCCGGGCGTTTTTTTCAAGCGTTTTTGTTAGCTAAGCGTTTTCGGCCGCCGAAAAGCATTTTCAGCCGCTGAAAACGCTTAGCTAACAAAAATGCTCGAAAAAAACGCCCGGGTCGCGGCTCGGTCTCGTTCGGCCCTGTCTTTTTTCAAGCGGAATCAGCCTCGATCAGTCTCGCTTCGCTCGGTCTCGCAGGCAGTGTGAAAGCCGCCAAAGGCAAATCTATTTTATTGTCTATTAGAAAATCAAAAAATCAAAATAATTTATAAGAAAAATAATAGTCCTGTAATGACCCAATGAGCAGTCGAACGGGACTAAAAAATAAAAAAAAAAAAAATAAAAAAATAGTCAAGTCAATTTAGGTTTTC
>KZ651272.1:268672-287069 GCA_001010745.2 Gerris buenoi | reverse complement strand
TTTTTTTCTGAAGTTGCATTCAACATGGGGGACCAATAAAATCGTTACCCTCAAAATTTTCCCGCCTTTTGATTGTGCCAACTCTAATTTTATAGACTGTAGTTTACTCAATAATCAGGAAAGTTTGTCTACTTTATTAATATTTCACCTTGGTTATATTTGTTTATTTTAATTTCTCAGTGACTTTATATTTATGAATATTATTTGATCTCTTCATTATAATGATTTCATTTTTAGCAATTTATAATTAAAGTATATAAAATAATGTTCATAAGCGAATTCAAGTTGAGAGCGTTTAGTTTTTTATTTTTATTTTTAATTTGACCATTAAACACATTCAGCAATTCTACCACGGCTCTACATCATTACTGTGATTTAAATCTTAAAAATGTTTTAATGTAATTATAAAAAAAATGCGTAAAGCTACAGAAACTCCGTAATATTGCATCAGTCGAAATGGAAAACGGGGGAGAAATAAGACAAAGAAGAGGAAAAAGATCAATAGATTTCAACTTATAACATGAGAATGAAATCACCGGAATTTAGTGGAAAACACATTTCGTTTAAAAGCTTCCTAAACATTACACCTTCGATGTAATTCCATGGAAGACTATTAGAATGGAAGAAAGGTGTTATTATATGGGGAGTTTTCCATTCTCTCACCTGAAGGAAGAGGGGAGAACAAGGTAGCACGTACTGTAGAAGTGGTAATCAAAAGAGAGGGAGTTGTAATAAAGCGGTATCGATTTTACATGTACATCAATATAATAAATTAACGCTATATTAAGCCAGACTAGAGTAATTCTCCCTAATTATCATCGAATACCTGGTTAATAGGTAGTCCAACCGATATCAATTGTGCAAATTCTATTTACCACTCATACAAATAGTTCAATACAGCCAAACCAAGTAGCTGAATGCCCGTCTTCACTATGGAATGTTGAAGGTTTATATACTACCGCAAAGAAACTTAAAAAATATTTTACTTAGCAAGCATATCTGTAAAGATAGAAGATTAGAAGTTTGTTAAGAATAATAAAGTGATTAGACGGTAAAAATGGAAGTTTAGGTATACGATTAAAAGTGGTTCGAGTTTAAAATAAGAACACAATGGGGGTAATTGTACATTTTATTATAGGTTCAGATTTTTAAATATATGAAATGCCCCCCTAGATAAAACATTGTAGACGTCTGGGTGGACGTCTACTCAACTCTTCTTACTGTACATTATTTTTCTATAAGGGGGGGGGGGGATATCAAAATGTTATTTTAGCAAAATATGGCGTATTTGCCAAATAATCTACGAAACCCTTGCTACGTACTTGCTTGATGCAAGAACTTCCCTGTTATTTTAATACTTAACAATCTACAACTAATCTTCCATCTTCACCGTTTAATTACATTAGTTTACTCAATAATCAGGAAAGTTTGTCTACTTTATTAATATTTCACCTTGGTTATATTTGTTTATTTTAATTTCTCAGTGACTTTATATTTATGAATATTATTTGATCTCTTCATTATAATGATTTCATTTTTAGCAATTTATAATTAAAGTATATAATATAATGTTCATAAGCGAATTCAAGTTGAGAGGGTTTAGTTTTTATTTCTATTTTTAATTTGACGATTAAACACATTCAGCAATTCTACCACGGCTCTACCTCTTTACTGTGATTTAAATCTTAAAAATGTTTTTATGTAATTATAAAAAAATGCGTAAAGCTACAGAAACCCGTAATATTGCATCAGTCGAAATGGAAAACGGGGGAGAAATAAGACAAAGTAGAGGAAAAAAGATCAATAGATTTCAACTTATAACATGAGAATGAAATCACCGGAATTTAGTGGAAAACACATTTCGTTTAAAAGCTTCCTAAACATTACACCTTCGATGTAATTCCATGGAAGACTATTAGAATGGAAGAAAGGTGTTATTATATGGGGAGTTTTCCATTCTCTCACCTGAAGGGAGAGGGGAGAACAAGGTAGCACGTACTGTAGAAGTGGTAATCAAAAGAGAGGGAGTTGTAATAAAGCGGTATCGATTTTACATGTACATCAATATAATAAATTAACGCTATATTAAGCCAGACTAGAGTAATTCTCCCTAATTATCATCGAATACCTGGTTAATAGGTAGTCCAACCGATATCATTTGTGCAAATTCTATTTACCACTCATACAAATAGTTCAATACAGCCAAACAAAGTAGCTGAATGCCCGTCTTCACTATGTAATGTTGAAGGTTTATATACTACCGCAAAGAAACTTAAAAAATATTTTACTTAGCAAGCATATCTATAGCCTACAAAGTTTTCTTAATACCCCTGGATCAAATATCATTTGCAATGATCCAAAAAAATGGAAAGGATTCAGACTAATGGATAAGCTTATTTTAATGTTTAAATTTCTAGAGTATCAAAGGGTTTTCCTTCTGCATCCTCCTGCTTAATGTCTCATCGCATCCCGGGATTGAATTAGAATTATAATATATTAATATTATGCTTAAATCTTAAAAAGAAGCCCTATCCGAGTGTTAACTTTAAAAGATCACTATGGGATCAATTCCTCTTCTTCTATTACACTACCTCTATTTTCCCCATTTATCCCCAGGGATAAATGGGGAAAAATTTCAAGTCCCATTCCAAATACAATATCTTATTTAAGCATTTCAAAGAAGTAGTGATAATTATGTTTATAAGGGGACTTGGATCAAAACGTATATGACTGCTATCTTGAATCATAACGCCTATTGGAAACCCTTTCACATCATTTGAATATGAGGTCTGATAGGTGATTCGCGTTCGCCACTTCAAGCCCGACAAAATGAGCCCCGTTTAGATCCGGTCGGACAAACATTTTTTTCGAGCCCAAAAAAGAACTAAGGCAGCCTTGATGTTTTTTTGGGTTCGAAAAAAATTTTTCCGAGATTAGATGCCTAAAGAGTGATTCGGGTTCGTCTCTCTACGGCCAACAAAACAAACTTTGATTAGACGCGGTGGGCAGACTTTTTTCCTACCCTACAAGTGGCACTTTAACGACGCTTGCGCCCGATTTACGACCGAAATATGAGGTCTGATGGGTGTTTCGCGTTCGCCACTTCAAGCCCGACAAAATGAGCTTCGTTTGGATCCGGTCGAAAAAAATTGTTTTTTTGAACCTGAAAAAGAACTAAGGCTATAGCCTTGTTGTTTTTTTGGGTCCGAAAAAAAATTTCCAAAATTAGATGCCTAAAGGGTGATTCGAGTTCGTCTCTCTACGGCCGTCATCACAAACTTTGATTGGACGCGGTGGGCAGACCTTATTATTCCCTTTTTCCCTACCCTACATGTGGCACTTTAACGACGATTGCGCCCGATTTACGACCGAAATATGAGGTCTGATTAGTGTTTTGCGTTCGTCACTTCAAGCCCGACAAAATGAGCCCCGTTTGGATCCGGTCGGAAAATAATTTTTTTCAAGCCTGAAAAAGAACTAAGGCTATATATAGCCTTGTTGTTTTTTTGGGTTCGAAAAAAAATTTCCAAAATTAGATGCCTAAAGGGTGATTCGAGTTCGCCTCTCTACGGCCGACAACACAAACTTTGATTAAACGCGGTGGGCAGACCTTTTTACCCCCATATTCCCTACCCTACAAGTGGCACTTTAACGACGATTGCGCCCGATTTACGACCGAAATATGAGGGACCGAAATATGAGGTCTGATGGGTGTTTCGCGTTCGACACTTCAAGCCCGACGAAATGAGCCCCATTTGGATCCGGTCGGAAATCAATTTTATTCGAGCCCAAAAAAGAACTAAGGCTATAGCCTTGATGTTTTTCTAGGTTCGAAAAAAATATTTCCTAGATTAGATGCAAAAGGGTGTTTCGGGTTCGTCTCTCTACGGCCGACAAAACATACTTTGATTGGACGCGGTGGGCAGAACTTTTTACCCCCTTTTTCCTACCCCACAAGTGGCACTTTAACGACGATTGCGCCCGATTTACGACCGACATATGAGGTCTGATGGGTGTTTCGCGTTCGCCACATCAAGCCTGACGAAATGAGCCCCGTTTGGATCCGGTCGGAAATCAATTTTATTCGATCCCAAAAAAGAACTAAGGCTATAGCCTTGATGTTTTTCTAGGTTCGAAAAAAAATTTCCGAGATTAGATGCCTAAAGGGTGTTTCGGGTTCGTCTCTCTACGGCCGACAAAACAAACTTTGATTGGACGCGGTGGACAGACCTTTTTTACCCCCTTTTTTCCCTACCCTAAAAGTGGCACTTTAACGACGGCGCCCAATTTACGACCGAAATATGAGGTCTGATGGGTGTTTCGCGTTCGCCACTTCAAGCCCGACGAAATGAGTCCCGTTTGGATCCGGTCGGACAAAATTTTTATTCGAGCCCAAAGAAGAACTAAGGCTATAGCCTTGATGTTTTTGTGGGTTCGAAAAAAATTTCCAAGATTAGATGCCTAAAGGGTGATTCGGGTTCGTCTCTCTACTGCCGACAAAACAAACTTTGATTGGACGAGGTGGGCAGACCTTTTTACCCCCTTTTTCCCTACCCTACAAGTGGCACTTTAATGACGATTGCGCCTGATTTACGACTGAAATATATTTGTGTCTCATACTCATAAGTTGATGCTAACTGCAAAATTTTAACGTTCTAGTGCAATTGGTTCTGGCTTTCACATAATTTGTCTACCATAAGTTGAAGCTGCCAAATTTAACGTTCTAGTGAAATTGTTTCTGCAGATATCGTCATATCGATTTTGCATATAAATGATCACCATCTTGACTTAAGATGTCATATTTTAAAAGGATTCCTCCGTGATAAGCACCTAGGGGCTAAGATGGATACATACCAAATTGCAGTGTNCAAATTCCGCCCAATATGACAGTAAGCCAATTTAAGTAAACCATAGTTTAAATGGTCCCAAAAACACACAAAAACAAAAAACAACAGAATAGAGTAAGGAGAGTAGCATTGTTTTTTGGGTGAAATTTTGGCGATAAAAACACAATATTGGCATCAAAAAAAAAAAAAAAAAAAAAATTATATTTGTAATCTACTCTTCAGTAGCTCTCATTTAATACCCATCTCGAAAATTCGATGGTAAAAAAGGATGTTTTGGCATAAATCGTCAAGTATTAAAGGGATTAACCGGTAAAGATAGAAGATTAGAAGTTTGTTAAGAATAATGAAGTATTTAGACGGTAAAAATGGAAGTTTAGGTACACGATTAAAAGTGGTTCGAGTTTAAAATAAGACCACAAAGGGGGTAATTGTACATTTTATTATAGGTTCAGATTTTTAAATATATGAAATGCCCCCCTAGATAAAACATTGTGACCCGGACGTCTACTCAACTCTCCTTACTGTATATTATTTTTCTATAAGGGGGGGGGGNCATTAAACACATTCAGCAATTCTACCACGGCTCTACATCATTACTGTGATTTAAATCTTAAAAATGTTTTAATGTAATTATAAAAAAAATGCGTAAAGCTACAGAAACTCCGTAATATTGCATCAGTCGAAATGGAAAACGGGGGAGAAATAAGACAAAGAAGAGGAAAAAGATCAATAGATTTCAACTTATAACATGAGAATGAAATCACCGGAATTTAGTGGAAAACACATTTCGTTTAAAAGCTTCCTAAACATTACACCTTCGATGTAATTCCATGGAAGACTATTAGAATGGAAGAAAGGTGTTATTATATGGGGAGTTTTCCATTCTCTCACCTGAAGGAAGAGGGGAGAACAAGGTAGCACGTACTGTAGAAGTGGTAATCAAAAGAGAGGGAGTTGTAATAAAGCGGTATCGATTTTACATGTACATCAATATAATAAATTAACGCTATATTAAGCCAGACTAGAGTAATTCTCCCTAATTATCATCGAATACCTGGTTAATAGGTAGTCCAACCGATATCATTTGTGCAAATTCTATTTACCACTCATACAAATAGTTCAATACAGCCAAACAAAGTAGCTGAATGCCCGTCTTCACTATGTAATGTTGAAGGTTTATATACTACCGCAAAGAAACTTAAAAAATATTTTACTTAGCAAGCATATCTATAGCCTACAAAGTTTTCTTAATACCCCTGGATCAAATATCATTTGCAATGATCCAAAAAAATGGAAAGGATTCAGACTAATGGATAAGCATATTTTAATGTTTAAATTTCTAGAGTATCAAAGGGTTTTCCTTCTGCATCCTCCTGCTTAATGTCTCATCGCATCCCTGGATTGAATTAGAATTATAATATATTAATATTATGCTTAAATCTTAAAAAGAAGCCCTATCCGAGTGTTAACTTCAAAAGATCACTATGGGATCAATTCCTCTTCTTCTATTACACTACCTCTATTTTATCCTGGGGATAAATGGGGAAAAATTTCAAGTCCCATTCCAAATACAACATCTTATTTAAGCATTTCAAAGAAATAGTGATAATTATGTTAGCAAGAGGACTTGGTATCAAAACGTATATGACCGCTATCTTGAATCAAAACACCTATTGGAAACCCTTTCACATCATTTGAATATGAGGTCTGATGGGTGTTTCGCGTTCGCCACTTTAAGCCCGACGAAATGAGCCCCGTTTGGATCCGGTCGGACAAAATTTTATTTCGAGTCCAAAAAAGAACTAAGGCTATATAGCCTTGATGTTTTTTTGGGTTCGAAAAAAAATTTCTGAGATTAGATGCCTAAAGGGTGATTCGGGTTCGTCTCTCTACGGCCGACAAAACAAACTTTGATTGGACGCGGTGGGCAGACGTTTTTACCCCCTTTTTCCCTACCCTTCAAGTGGCATTTTAATGACGATTGCGCCCGGTTTACGACCGGAATATGAGGTCTGTTGTGTGTTTCGCGTTCGCCACTTCAAGCCCGACGAAATGAGCCCCGTTTGGATGCGGTCGGACAAAATTTTTTTTCGAGCCCAAAAAAGAACTAAGGCTATTAGCCTTGATGTTTTTTGGGGTTCGAAAAAAAATTTCCGAGATTAGATGCCTAAAGAATGATTCGGGTTCCTCTCTCTACGGCCTTCAAAACAAACTTTGATTGGACGCGGTGGGCATACTTTTTTACCCCCTTTTTCCCTACCCTACAAGTGGCACTTTTTTGAACGATTGAAAGAAAAGTTGATTACATCTATAAGCATGTTATATATAATTTTAAAGCTAAGGTAGATTATGAATATTCAAGTCTTTTCTGGTTGCAAAGAGCAAAATTTTAAGCGAGTTCTTGAGCATAAGGAGAGTATTTATAAATACTTATAACAATTGGTATTATTGTTGAATGCAATTTTAGAGCAAATGTAACATGCTTTGTTCCAGACCATATTTAGTGTTGGCATAAACTGTATTTCAAAATTTATTTTTGTTTCAATCACTAGTAATAATCGTAAGTTTAAGTTATTAAAATATATTTACGGAGGAGAGGCTTTATCAACATTTTGAGTTGAGAGTGCATGTAGGTAAATAGAACGAGATGCGTCATTGATAAGACATAAGAGTATTAGTTAACATGCACAGCTTGCACTAATGTATATAGACTATAATTAATTCAATTACATACATTTCGTTTGAATTCATAATGGACAGAGTGCATTGGCAACACTGAAGTTACATTAACAGACTGGGTTTTACATTATAACTTTAGAAATAGCATGACAGTAGGTCATGTTTTACACGTTTTCTATGCATGTGCATGACTTAGCCTTTCAATATTGAAAAATGTAAGTGATAAATGTTAATCACGTGAATACATATATGTATACTAAATATATGTTTCTCATATAATATATTAAGAGGAAATGCCTGTTTGTATGTTAACGGTTATTATGTATTCCAGTGTGCCATAGGCTATATAAAGATTATACAATGTGGATTTAAAGTTATAATAGATAATAATACGCTCCTAACCTGGAATTATCAATGAAAAAACACTCTCTACGAAGCTTAAATCGAAATTGCTCACAATCTGTCGAACGATTGGAAACGTAATTTCTATTGTGGACCTAAGACTTTTATTGTGACACCGGCACTTTAAAAGCGAATATTTTTGCGAATAATGATTTATATAATNAGGTCTGATGGGTGTTTCGCGTTCGCCACTTCAAGCCCGACGAAATGAGTCCCGTTTGGATCCGGTCGGACAAAATTTTTATTCGAGCCCAAAGAAGAACTAAGGCTATAGCCTTGATGTTTTTGTGGGTTCGAAAAAAATTTCCAAGATTAGATGCCTAAAGGGTGATTCGGGTTCGTCTCTCTACTGCCGACAAAACAAACTTTGATTGGACGAGGTGGGCAGACCTTTTTACCCCCTTTTTCCCTACCCTACAAGTGGCACTTTAATGACGATTGCGCCTGATTTACGACTGAAATATATTTGTGTCTCATACTCATAAGTTGATGCTAACTGCAAAATTTTAACGTTCTAGTGCAATTGGTTCTGGCTTTCACATAATTTGTCTACCATAAGTTGAAGCTGCCAAATTTAACGTTCTAGTGAAATTGTTTCTGCAGATATCGTCATATCGATTTTGCATATAAATGATCACCATCTTGACTTAAGATGTCATATTTTAAAAGGATTCCTCCGTGATAAGCACCTAGGGGCTAAGATGGATACATACCAAATTGCAGTGTCAGTGAGGGAGTAAGTGATTGGTATTTGGATTTGATTAATATAGATTATAACTTATTTATTTATATATTATCTTAAATCATAATTGTCTATTTCTTTTTTAAGTTTGCAACAAACCTATATTATTAGAATAAGTATTGGATAGACGGGAAGGTCAAACCAAATGTTGGAAGCAAGCAATCAGGCCCCATTGGGGCCATTTTACTAACCCCGTTGTAGAGTTTTAGCCACTTCCCACATCATACCTGAACATTGTACCGCCGAAGGTATGGTGTCGTTTTGGGATGCAACCCTCGACCTAGCTTCGCTACGATTCATTGATAGCTAGTCGAGTACCTAGAGCAGTTCGGCCACGCTGGCTCCCTGCTTTATTGATTAACTCCTTAATTATTAAGTTAAAGTACATCAGATGAGTGTATTTTAGTTCATTAACAATTAGGTATGACAGTCGTTGTAGAAATTGGTAAATCTTTATTAAGAGAATTATATGTAAAAGTGTTAAAGGCATGCTCGGGACAACACAAGTAGATTGGTTACTCCATGATTACACACTTTTTTATTTTGTTTTAATATTATATTGTTAAAATTAAAATTTTGTTCCTGAGGTAGTTATAACGTTTTAAGTAGATGAATCAATAAAAATAAATATCGAATTTAAGAAGCGATATCATTAATTAAAATAAATTATTTTTAATAGAAGACTCACGATAATCGGTACTACACGCAAATACTTATAATAATTGGTAATATTGTATGCAACTGTTAGAGCAATAATTGCAACACGCATTTTACCTTTTTTGTGTGAGCATTATAACTATATTAGAAAAGTGTTTATGGTTTAAATCTCAATAAAAATCGTTGCATCAATAAACACAGGTCCAGCTCAATTGAAGATATTTATTTGAGAGAGTTGATAATTTAAAAGTTTGAGTGTTTGCTTGTCAAACGATAACTAACGTAAAAAATTACCAATATTAACAAAATTTGGCGCATCTATGCATTTGTGACAACTGTAGGTATAGTTTTTAGAAATTTCATACTTAATATTGTCAAGATGCAATATAGTGGTAAGCATGACTTGTTATACATTGATTTAATGGTATATCATAGTAGGAAAAGTCTGTGTAACTATTATTACGAAATTTAAATTTTTGTTATGGTATTTTGAAGAAAAATATGGCCAAAATAAGGCGTTGAAAGAAAAGTTGATGGCATTTATAGCATATTATATATAATTTTAAAGCTAAGGCAGATTATGAATATTCAAGTCTTTTCTGGTTGCAAAGAGCAAAATTTTAAGCGNTCAAACTTTTGAAGCTAGGGGAGGTATATTTTCTGTCGTCAGTAAAATTGTGATTGGGTTATTACTACCATAAGTTCCACTTTTTTACGGCCAGAGATGTAGCAGCACTTTCATAGCTAGATCGCAAAGCATAGCAGATGGTGCTGCTATGTAAGTGATTGTTGACTTACAAGTAAACTATCCCTTAAATATAAGCCATTAATTTACACTAAGTGAACAATCACTTTACTAGTAGATAAATAGTAATATAATGTGTATATTGCATAGACCTTAAATAAAATAACCAACCTATATTAATTAGAATTGATCCATTCAATTCTAATAGATTGTAACTTCGTACAAGATTTACAAAATATTTAATGCAATTGTGTTGTAGTACACCGTTTGGTATCTATTAAGAACTGTCAACTATCAATTCGATTAAATCCAATTTATTTATTTTATTTATTTTATTCAGTCTCAATATTACTTCCTACCGACCAATCAGCCTCCTCCCATTCATGTGTGTAATGGAGAAGATGTTCTTGTCCATCAGGCTGGTTCGACTGAGAGGAGACATCGATTAAAGTTTCCGTCTCTTCAGGGGGCGGAGGCTGATGATTGTCATCATATTCAAGTCTTTTCTGGTTGCAAAGAGCAAAATTTTAAGCGGATTCCTGAGCATAAGGATAGTATTTATAAATACTTATAACAATTGGCATTATTGCAGAATGCAACTTCTAGAGCAAATTTAACATGCTTCGTTCCAGACCATATTTAGTATTGGCATAAACTGTATATCAAAATGAATTTTTGTTTCAATCACTAGTCATAATCGTAAGTTTAAGTTATTAAAATATATTTACGTAGGAGAGGCTATCAACATTTTGAGTTGAGAGTGCATGCAGGTAAATAGAACGAGATGCGTCATTGATAAGACATAAGAGTATTAGTTAACATGCACAGCTTGCACTAATGTATATAGACTATAATTAATTCAATTACATACATTTCGTTTGAATTCANTTTTTTTCGAGCCCAAAAAAGAACTAAGGCTATTAGCCTTGATGTTTTTTGGGGTTCGAAAAAAAATTTCCGAGATTAGATGCCTAAAGAATGATTCGGGTTCCTCTCTCTACGGCCTTCAAAACAAACTTTGATTGGACGCGGTGGGCATACTTTTTTACCCCCTTTTTCCCTACCCTACAAGTGGCACTTTTTTGAACGATTGAAAGAAAAGTTGATTACATCTATAAGCATGTTATATATAATTTTAAAGCTAAGGTAGATTATGAATATTCAAGTCTTTTCTGGTTGCAAAGAGCAAAATTTTAAGCGAGTTCTTGAGCATAAGGAGAGTATTTATAAATACTTATAACAATTGGCATTATTGCAGAATGCAACTTCTAGAGCAAATTTAACATGCTTCGTTCCAGACCATATTTAGTATTGGCATAAACTGTATATCAAAATGAATTTTTGTTTCAATCACTAGTCATAATCGTAAGTTTAAGTTATTAAAATATATTTACGGAGGAGAGGCTTTATCAACATTTTGAGTTGAGAGTGCATGCAGGTAAATAGAACGAGATGCGTCATTGATAAGACATAAGAGTATTAGTTAACATGCACAGCTTGCACTAATGTATATAGACTATAATTAATTCAATTACATACATTTCGTTTGAATTCATAATGGACAGAGTGCATTGGCAACACTGAAGTTACATTAACAGACTGGGTTTTACATTATAACTTTAGAAATAGCATGACAGTAGGTCATGTTTTACACGTTTTCTATGCATGTGCATGACTTAGCCTTTCAATATTGAAAAATGTAAGTGATAAATGTTAATCACGTGAATACATATATGTATACTAAATATATGTTTCTCATATAATATATTAAGAGGAAATGCCTGTTTGTATGTTAACGGTTATTATGTATTCCAGTGTGCCATAGGCTATATAAAGATTATACAATGTGGATTTAAAGTTATAATAGATAATAATACGCTCCTAACCTGGAATTATCAATGAAAAAACACTCTCTACGAAGCTTAAATCGAAATTGCTCACAATCTGTCGAACGATTGGAAACGTAATTTCTATTGTGGACCTAAGACTTTTATTGTGACACCGGCACTTTAAAAGCGAATATTTTTGCGAATAATGATTTATATAATATGAATTGCAAATGAATGCTGATATAACCGGAAAATGTCTGTTTTCGACCGAGCTTGCGGACAATCAGGACTTTACGTACAGTAAGGGAATGAAACGGAAATAAAGAATGGAAATCACTTTTTTTTAGAACAAGATGAACTGGACACGTGCATTAGTTATTGAGATTTTACGTGGAACGAAATCTAGCTCGAGCAGAGAGTAACAATAAAGTCGGCAACAATGCACTCTATTCTAGGTCGACCTTTTAAGTATGACTAAATTGGATCTATTCGACCAATAAATTTTCGTCCGAATACGCATCCCGTATAGACTTATTCTAACGNATTGTGGGATGGTACTCGTGGAAGAGAGATTCGTGGAGAGGTGGGGATGCTGTCATTTTCCTTTTAAAGCCCCCTTCAGTTCCACCCCTACATTTATGAAAAGGATGGGATAGTGGGTGCAGTCAACGCAGAGATAATAAATAGGAGGATAGACAACTTTCCTCTTGCTCGGACGTTGCTAAGATAAAAGTGGGAGAAAACTTCCTCCTTACAATTTAGAATAGATTAATAGATTGTAGCGCTGCCACTCTTACAAAATAAATGTTCCTAGAAGGACCTCGAAACTGCGACCTCCTAATCTGTTGACAAAGGCCTAATGCTTAATCCCATTAGGCCATCAAACTTTTGAAGCTAGGGGAGGTATATTTTCTGTCGTCAGTAAAATTGTGATTGGGTTATTACTACCATAAGTTCCACTTTTTTACGGCCAGAGATGTAGCAGCACTTTCATAGCTAGATCGCAAAGCATAGCAGATGGTGCTGCTATGTAAGTGATTGTTGACTTACAAGTAAACTATCCCTTAAATATAAGCCATTAATTTACACTAAGTGAACAATCACTTTACTAGTAGATAAATAGTAATATAATGTGTATATTGCATAGACCTTAAATAAAATAACCAACCTATATTAATTAGAATTGATCCATTCAATTCTAATAGATTGTAACTTCGTACAAGATTTACAAAATATTTAATGCAATTGTGTTGTAGTACACCGTTTGGTATCTATTAAGAACTGTCAACTATCAATTCGATTAACTTATTCTAACGAGTACAAGCCATCCTTTCATCCATCGTTAGATATTATAACACCAAATGGAAAAGGTTATTTGGTGAACTTCTGCTAAATAAAAAAATAAGCTAATAAGTAGAAAAGGAAAAGATTTAGTTTTGACTTACAGATCTGGGCCTGTCGGAGGAGGTCGGTTGGGCCGAGGAGATGGGCTTGTTAAGAACGGAGAGGAGAAGATGTTCTTGTCCATCAGGCTGGTTCGACTGAGAGGAGACATCGATCAAAGTTTCCGTCTCTTCAGGGGGCGGAGGCTGATGATTGTCATCAGGTGGCTCCTCTTCTTGTAGCCTCGCCTGCCGTTTTAATAGTTCCACCTCCCGCCCCCTGCTCCTAGCCAGAAGGCCCACTGCCTCTTCTCCGATCATTCACCTGACATCCCCCATAACCAGGTTCTGCCGCCCCCACCTCCCTCCCCTCCAACTCCTTTACCCTCGTGACTCCTGAAACAAAATAAGATAAAAACAGTTGTAGTCGTATGATATATAATAAAATAAATAAGCCCTTTGGCAGGCCTAGACACTTAGTTAGTTTTAGTGTAACAGCCCACGTGGGGCCGAAGACCTATTGTGAGGATACCTGAAAGCTGGTACAGAATAGAATTAGTTGCTGTTTGTCGGACTCATGGGGATTAAAAAAATAATCTGGTACGTGTTATAGATAGTTTGGTTAGATGTTCTTTCACTTCAAGCTAACATCCCGAGGTAGTTGTTGGATGACGCTAACCATCCAGCTTATGGAGGTGCGGGGGATTAGATTTGCATTGACACAGCTAGGGAGGTTTGCACGCAGTAGAGCACTGATCAGTGGCATAGCTAGGGGTGGACAGCTGTACTCGGGCGCAGCATCGTGTGGATACCTAATTAAATAACGGTTTTTTTTTTTTTTTTTTTTTTTTTTTGCTAGTCGAGATTGATTTGATCGGTCTTGGTTCGGTTCACTACATCAATGAAGTGGGTGCGAAACCCGACTTTGTTCCTTCCTCGGTGGTACCAACTCTAGCTCCGCCTTTGTACTGATGTTGCTATAGTATGATGTTGGTAAATAGGAGTCAAAGTTGCTTATGGAAAAAAATGGAGGGGTAAGATAGTAGAGGTATTTTCCCACATGTTACGGGGGCCAGTGTGGCATTTTAGCTGAAGTCACTTGCCACATCTGCCCAATGAATCGAGAGGGCAGCTCGAGGTCGTGGGTTCAAACCCGAGCCAAGATGCTCAGATTTAAATGGCTCCACACCATACTCGCTTCGGAGGTACATTTTACAGGGCCTGAAACTGTCTACTACGGGGATTGTAATCATGGGACCAATAAGGGTCTAATTTCTAGGTCCCCAAAAGTGGTTCGTCCTAGCCGTCTAACTACTACACTCGCATGATGCTAGTAACTCTACTATACAAGCTTCTGCCAATTCTAGGTTAAAGGGGTTTTAAATATACAATGTTAATTCCCTTCTAAATGTACAAATTGACTGATTAAAATTTAAAAGAATAATAAAATAAAACTGTGTTTATCAATCAATATATTCAATGCTACCTGCGATAAGACATGTTAGCATAAGAATCTTACTCGTTATAATGGAAAAGTGAAGAAAAGTTTTATAGAAGAGTTAAGGAAATGCCGGAAATTCAGAGGGAAAGTAATTGATAAAAGTGATTGATGAACTACAGAAAACTGTGAATGTGAATTGAAAATATTATAATAATGATAAATGATGTCAATCCATCACTATTCCTCTTTACTTGGAGCATCGAATGAGAAGCACTATTTCCGTTCTACTTAGAATCTACACTGCTTATACCCAATGAAACTTTAAGGAAGGATAACTTGTATAAATACGGTATTATTGCGGACGAGAGAGCATAAGTGAGGGTATTATGGGAGGGTTTTTTTTTCTTGACTTTTCCGGGTAAGTTGTGTAAACTTGAGGCAGTGAACCAGATAAAAGGCACATTTCTTGTTGCCGGAATCTCTGTAAACAATTCCATGTGACCACTCCACCCTTTATTCTTAAAATTACCAAATACCCTAACAAGTATATTATTTCCGGTTCATATAAACTAAAATTCACTATACCAACAATTGTTTCCAGTAATTATTTTTGTCTTCTTAATATCCTAGAAAAGGCTTAGTCGTAAAATATTCCTGAAGTTAAGAAAATTTTATACTTATTGTAACGTTGAAATAATATAAAAAATAGAAATAATATAATACAAGAATGTATAAATAACTTGGATCAATTTAAGAAATAGCAATCTTGCGAATCAATTTTCTGTCGTTATCGTTATCATTAAGTGTATTGGATACTAAAAAACATAACCTTTCCGCAAGATTACCTTAACAGCAGTCAAGTAACTTTACCGCAATAGCACGGTCAATTTCCAGTGCTATAACGGATTTTAATTGGCATAAAGACAATCACATTAGAAGTGATTAAATTGTAAAAAATGTTTATATTGCAACTAAATAACAATTTAAATTAATAATCTTTTGAAACATTGTTATCACTAATTATCAAAAGACATAAATGGAGACCACAATGAGCATTGTCATTCATTGTGGGATGGTACTCGTGGAAGAGAGATTCGTGGAGAGGTGGGGATGCTGTCATTCACCTTTTAAAGCCCCCTTCAGTTCCACCCCTACATTTATGAAAAGGATGGGATAGTGGGTGCAGTCAACGCAGAGATAATAAATAGGAGGATAGACAACTTTCCTCTTGCTCGGACGTTGCTAAGATAAAAGTGGGAGAAAACTTCCTCCTTACAATTTAGAATAGATTAATAGATTGTAGCGCTGCCACTCTTACAAAATAAATGTTCCTAGAAGGACCTCGAAACTGCGACCTCCTAATCTGTTGACAAAGGCCTAATGCTTAATCCCATTAGGCCATCAAACTTTTGAAGCTAGGGGAGGTATATTTTCTGTCGTCAGTAAAATTGTGATTGGGTTATTACTACCATAAGTTCCACTTTTTTACGGCCAGAGATGTAGCAGCACTTTCATAGCTAGATCGCAAAGCATAGCAGATGGTGCTGCTATGTAAGTGATTGTTGACTTACAAGTAAACTATCCCTTAAATATAAGCCATTAATTTACACTAAGTGAACAATCACTTTACTAGTAGATAAATAGTAATATAATGTGTATATTGCATAGACCTTAAATAAAATAACCAACCTATATTAATTAGAATTGATCCATTCAATTCTAATAGATTGTAACTTCGTACAAGATTTACAAAATATTTAATGCAATTGTGTTGTAGTACACCGTTTGGTATCTATTAAGAACTGTCAACTATCAATTCGATTAAATCCAGTTTATTTATTTTATTTATTTTATTCAGTCTCAATATTACTTCCTACCGACCAATCAGCCTCCTCCCATTCATGTGTGTAATCCTTTAAAAACTTCTCCTTCGCCGAATGATTCCTATCCTTAGTCTATACCTTCCTGACCACCAATTTGGTTTCCGTTCCCGTCACTCCACCATCTAGCAATCTCATCACCCGTCGATGTAATTGCCTCCTCCCTTGAGAAGAAAAAGTATTGTTCATCTGCCTTCCTTGATAAAGCTGAAGCTTTTGATAGGGTGTGGCATGCTGGACTGCTTTGGAAACTCAAAAGCAGCTTCCCCTTCACTTATTATCTCACACTTAAATCCTTCCTCTCTGATAGATATTTCCGTGTAGGTCTAGGATCTTCCTTTTCATCCATCTGCCCTGTTGGTGCTGGTGTATGTCAGGGCAGTATCCTAGGAGCTCCCCCCCTAGGTACTCTCTCTATACTTACAACATTCCACAGCATCCATTGTCGGCTCTTGCCACCTTTAGCGATGACAAGGTTATCCTCTCTGTGCTCAAGAATCCTCAAAGTACATCTGATAATGCACAGTCACCTTCTTCTCCTAGAACCTTGGCTAAGGAAATGGAGGATAAAAATAAACGAACAGAAAAGTGTGCATATCACTTTGCTCTTCGCCATAGCACTTGTACTTTAGTCATCCTTAACCAAGCTCTAACCATATCCCGATACCACAGATTCTATGAATCCATATTAGATCATCCTAATCCTCTAGTTCAACTCCTTTCTGCCCCATATACACCAGATAACCCTCCTCGATGCTTGAAGAGACAGTGGCCTTTAATAATTTAGTTTATTTATTCATTTATTATTTATTTAATTAATTATTATCTCATTTCTCCTCAATCCACTTTATTATTATATATTTACTTTATAATCTCCTCTTACGTAATTCTCTCGCCACAAAGGGGTAGTCACCGGGCTACTTCCTTTTACATGTCGAACAAGTCACAAAAACTATATTACCTGTAACTCTTAAAGCATGTTCATAATTGTAGTTGTGTTAAACAGTAAAGAGAGAGAGAAAGAGAGAGAGAGAGAGAGAGAGAGAGAGAGATAGAGAGAGCGAGAGATAGAGAGAGCGAGAGATAGAGAGAGAGAGAGAGAGAGAGAGAAAGTCTTAATATCACCAGGAAAACATATTTTACTAGAAAACTTTCCTATTTAAAGTTATTTTATAAAAATATTAGCCAATCAATTTTTTTTATATACGGTTTGATTTAATTATTAATTTATCAAATATAACTACATTTAAGAAAAGCAGGTTCTCAAGTTGAATTAATTGTGTACTAATTATAAAACACTAATTAAAGCATTTTATTAATTACTTGTAACTTTATCCGCTGTAGGAAATAAAACAAATTATTTGCCCCCCCCTCCCCCACCCAAAAGAAGGAGGAAAAAGAGAGAAGGGTAACTTTTTTAATTTATCTTTAGTTGGCAGGAGTTTTTTTTTTTTTTTTTTTAAAAAAAAGGTTTGGTCGGAGGTAGTTTTTGCGGGGATAGAGTTATAAAAGCTGTTAATTGGTTAAAGAAATGAAGGGTTTGGGGAATAGAGGAAAAGGGCCGAGAGGAGCGGAAGAAAACGAGATATTACAAGAGGAAAGTGGTTCGGTTTTATAATAAATTCGTTCACACCAAACTAAAAAAATCAAAAATATAGAAAACCAGCCGCCGAGAAAAATAGTCTGTCCATTAGTGTGGCACATAGCTGCTTCACATACTTGATGATTTTATTCTTATAGAGAGAGAGAGAAAGAGAAAGAGAGAGAGAGAGAGAGAGAGAGAGAGAGAGAGA
>KZ651272.1:248549-259287 GCA_001010745.2 Gerris buenoi | reverse complement strand
ATAAGTTTAATCATGTTAAAATTAAATGATAGAAAAAAATTATTTGAATTTCAATGCTAAAATTAAAAATGGGAGAATCAGTTGGTAGCTGAGTCATGTATTGAATGGTATTGGCAACTAATGTATAATCTTATGGATTAGTAGATCTACATTTAGAAATTATGATTTTTCTTCTAACTTGTTGTTTGTTTTACTGATGAGTCACCATGACAACAGTCGTGGACGTTATGCATGAAGATGACATTGTAGATTTAGACATTAAACAGTAGTTCATAAATGAAATGTGTATTAGCATCAACATTATTTACTTGTGCTTATCACTTGGGCAACACTGGAGGGAATCATGAAAGTTCATGATTCCCTCCTTTCTCATTACTCCCTGTTGAGCCCGACCGGGTGCAATGAGCAACTTTCCTCCCTGTAAACTAGAGAGGAAAGTTTACTTTTTCTCCCTGTAAAAACCTTTTTTGGACTCAAGGGATCTAAAAACATGTAAATCCAACAAAGACCCTAATTTTAGTATCACCGCAATGATTTCGCCTCATACATGAAACGCATATGAGAGAGTTTATTTAGACAATACCTACTTATTATACCTTTATTAAACGTTTGAAAATACAGGTTTTGAAAATTTAAAAATAACATAATACCTTTATTAAATGAAATTAAAAAATATAATTTAAAGACGTATGAATGATGATGAGCGTAATATAAAGATAACAATTATTTGTATCTTTTCAAAAATTTCCGGGGTTTAATGTAATATTATTTCGAAAATTGAGTTCCATTTCTCAAGCGTTATTTCATTTATAAAAAACAATTATTTTGATCTCTAAAGCCGAAATCTAAAAGCCTTAATCAAGCAAATTATCTTCTTAATGCTTTCTTATCACCGTTACTCGTTTCAAACAAAAGGAAAAAACCATAATCGTTAACTAACCGATCGAGTAATAACCGATGGAAGTTAGAAAAGTGATTGTAAAATCCAGAATAATACGAAGTTTAAAAGAATTTTAAACTTTGAGTGTCCGCCATTTTGGAACGGTAGAAGATAGAAAGCTCAAGTTTGCGGCAAATGTTTTCTTTTTTTAAGCTCTTTCCAAAAATGTATCATTTTATGGGTGTCCCAATTTAAAATTTCAAAGTTGAATCCAATATGGCGGCAACCAATATGACGGTAAAAATTATTACCTAACAAAAAAGTAGTTTTTTTTATAAATGATAAAGGTACCCGCAAACCGGAACTTAATATCTCAATTATAACCAGAGATATTAAGCCGTTTCCGGACTTAGATCCCCCTTAGATTGCTGTATGGTACCATTTTTCTGGGATTTGCAATTATTTTTCTAGCTTCCATCGGTTATTACTCAAAATATGGCCAAATAAATAGGTAAAGTTATGAATACTTTTTAAAAGGTAAGTAAATGAGGAAGTTTTCCAGAAAGTGTACTCAATGCACCTACACTGGTTAGTAAGTTTTGCCACCACCAAAAAAATAAAATAATAAAAAAATTCTCAATAATTTCGATAAAAATGAGTACTCAGCAAATGCTAATCTGAATTAAAGGAATTAAGATTACTTTTCTTTTAGGAAATTTTCTAAGCTTTCCAACGATAATAATATCATTATTCTAGCATTCATATTTTAGAAGCAAAAATTCGATTTATGAGGCAAGGACGACACCCCTCGAAAATTCGTTAATTTTGACCTAGTGGGAGAACGGTTAAGAATTGACCTATGGTATATAGGATGATTTTTGTTCCGTATGAGGTGTACTATCGCCCTATACCTTTTCCAAGCTTTATCGCCAGTCACCCTGTATATATTATTTATTTCTTTTTTTGGCTCTCTTTGTATTTAATTCCGTTATTCAAAGTTCATTTTTCATTTACTCTTTTCTTTTTCTTAAATAAATTTAAAAAATATATATTATTATATCTATATCAAAGTACCGTGGTAAGAATAAGAAAAAAAGGAAGGTTATTTAATTATAGGTGAAAAACAATTAATCAAATGAAAAAGCCCAACTCTCATTTGTCTCGAGATCCAACCCCCTGGGAAATGGGGCGGCAGTGAAGAAAAAACTTCTCGAAGCAAAAGAAAAAAAGGAAATTGATGTTAAAAAGAAAGTGGATTGGTTGTTTAAGAAATAACAAGGACATTTAAAACCTTCAGACCGTGATGATGAGTTTCCAGTGCTCTTCATCAATCTTTGCTTTTCTATTAGGTTTATCATTTTCACTAGTTTTTCTTCTTTACTTCTAATTATTATTAGTAGTTTCCACTTAAGAAATAATAAGGACTTATAAAACCTTCAGACCGTGATGATGAGTTTCTACTGCTTTATCAATCTTTGCTTTTCTATTAGGTTTATAATTTTCACTAGTTTTTCTTCTTTACTTCTAATTATTCTTAGTAGTTTCCACTAAAGAAATAACAAGGACTTCACTAAAACCTTCAGACCGTGATGATGAGCTTCTACTGCTTTATCAATCTTTGCTTTTCTGTTTTTAGTGTTTATGCTTTTCTGTTTTTTAAGTGTTTTATAATTTTCTATAGCTTTTCTTCTTTACTTTAATTTATTGTTAGTAGTTTTCCCTTTAATATAATTTCTAAGTAGTTCGTATTTCGGATCTAAGAAGGTAAAACAGAAATTAACACTTTTTCAATTATTGATTTTTTTTGGAACGAAGTTCCTTATGGCACGTTCTGGAGCCCGGGAGTGAATCAGAAAAAAAACCGACCAAAATCACCGTCACAAAATAACCGTCACAAAATAACCGTCACAAAATCACTGTCACAAAATCACTGTCACGCAAAATCCGTCACTAAATCTACCGATGACGATAACTTGAGTAAAAGATCACCAAGTTAGTTGAAATTTGGTGCACAATGTTCATTTTACCAATGCCCAGGCTGAGTTCGATGGAAACGTTTACCGCCCAAGCGTTCACGCGCAACGCTCACGTAAACGTATAAGCTTTAAAAAGACGGGGGAAAAAATGTTATTATGGAACCCTGTTACTTGACTTGTTTTGTTTATTTTTGTTATATTATGTCTAAAATGTCACTTGGTTTTGTAAATATCGAAAATAAGTAGTAGTTAGCAATGTATCCGTACTTTAGAAGAGTGATTTTATATTTAATGAAAAATATAAGGAACTTCGTTCCTACCGGGTGTTTCGCGGCACACACGTTATTTTTTTTCTTTTTACTTTCACTTTTCTAATGAGAAAGTGTTGTGAGAAGTATTTTAATGACAATTTGATGTTGAGATTTTCATGCTTTTACAAATTTTAGTCCTTCGTCTATAGTCCGTGCATCAGACTTGTAGAACCTAAAGTAATAAGCCGATTTCGGTGAAATTTAGCGTATGTGTTCAAAATAATAAACTAAGACGAAATCGAGAAATGATTTTATCATATACTTAAGAATACGAATCAATGAAATGACAAGCGTTCACTTCAAATTCAGTCTAATAAATGGAATACGGGAACCCGTATCCTCTCACCACCACCAGGCAATTTTGTGTGAAACAAACGGATGGGTTATTGTATAAGAAACATCTTCCCTCGAAAAATTTTTGAAACTGTGGAAAAAAATTTGGATTTTTCTTTTGGGATAGCTTCGAGGTGGCTCGATCGGTTTGAGGTGGTTGGAGGTAGTTAGAAGGGCTTTAACCGTCTCCCAGCTCAAAACATCTCCAACCACCTCGAACCATCTCCGACTACTACGAAATAATTTCAAAATTCTTAACGAGCAGGCAGACAGAAGACCAAATATTTTCTCAAATATCTGAAACTGTTCCGTTACCATCCGAACTTACCGGATGCAAAAATAACTAAAAAATAATACACTCCGTATAGATGTATGGTAATACAGATAGTACAAACATTTATTAAATATATTCATACAATATATAATAGTTATATATTGTATAACTAAGGTAATACTTAAGCATATATGTCAAAGGGAGGTAGCGTAGCCGTGGTGGTAAAACCACCTCTGCTCGGCTATCACTGAATCATGAGTGGAACGAGATGGGGTTCGATTCCTTGGCGTGACACTCTGATTTATATGGCTCACTATTGATCACATCATACTCGCTTCGGCGGTACAATGTACATATGTATGACGTGTGAAGTGGCTGCAACTCTCCACCGCGGGGTGTAAAAAGGGCCCGAGTGAAGGCCTAATTGCAAGGTTCGAACAAGTGGTTCGTCCTACCCGTTCTAGTAGGAAGTACTAGACTACTACTACTAAGCATATATGTCTATGCAAGATAAATAAATGTGAGTTATTTATTTTAATAGTTTTAATTTTCATCATGATGGAATAACTTATAACTTACAAGTCAAATTTTCGCCAATTTGATAATTTTCGATTATTAAAGAAATAATTATTTGTTATTGTAAAGACCAAAGTATGTATTCCATTTTTGGAATTTGCGTGTGTAACGGATGTATTTGGTTTGTGCGTGAATAAACCCCCCCCCCCTCCCCTCTTTTCGTAATGAGAGAGTAAAGATAGGAATTGGGTGAGAGGGCTTAAATAAGTGGTGTACGTGTGTTATTAAGCATCACGCAACTTTATGCTTGCCAGCCAAGTAAGTAAATAACAGAGCAGGGCTGTATAATCTATAGTTTAGCTTAAGTTCGTCTACTTTACTAAGTCTACAAAACAAACCAAGTCCCCTTCAGTCAACTTAATACATGTTTAAACATTTTCACCTTCATGCTCATACTTAATAACTATATGGTTTAAAAACTTAATTTAAACAAAAAGTAAGCATCTTGAGGATCAGTAAAAATTAAAATAGTGGATTTCCTTTTCTTTTTTTGGATAAATTTCCTTCTTTAAGGTATAAACAAGACCGTTGTAGCCACCATCTTAAAACGGCTGGGCCTACTATGATAGCAAATCTCCTCTGATTTGTTAAATTGCCTAGGACACTTTGTGTACTGAAAGCACATAACTGGCAACTTTTGATTATTGTAAGTGACTTTTACATTGCACTATAGTGAATTTATATATTGTAGAAAGTGACAAGAAAAATTAAATAGTCATTCAATTTGATAAGAAACTCAAATCTATCATCTGAACGCAGTTAAATTGAGACACGGTCGTTCCAGATACCACTCACTAAGAGCAAAGTTAACTCAAGTTAGCAAGTGTGAATTAACTTTATCTGTTATCACTTTAGATAAGAGAATTAGTAGGATAACTTGATGTTAAATAGAAACACAAAGCACCGTTTGACGGCATTAGATAACTTGTAACTTAGTTCCAACTTGATAACATTGATTAGCCTTATCAGAGTAAGCATGTTGCCTTGAAGCTTAGAGCTTAGATCGTAACTTAGATTGCAGGTAAGTTAATACTAAGTTTTTCAATTTGCCCATTTTGTTACCGAAACGCGTTTGCCAAGGTTTCAGACAATCGTCCCCTATTCATGGATATTCGTGACACGTTTTAGTTATTTGTGGCTAGGTCAAGATGTGCATGAATGATTATAAACTTTATTCCTGTTTTTCTTAGAATCAAACCAAACACATTTGATCCTGCCAGCCTATTATGCTGCTGAACTTCTGGCGCCCAGGTAAACTGATCTAGTCAAAGGGGTCCAAAGAAGATCAATGAGGCATCTGCTTCACTTGATCAGATCTACATCACATCGCATAGTTAGATCTGATCTGGGTCTCCCTTCTCTAAGCAAAAAAGTTTACACAGCTACGCTGAAATGGGTCGTGAAAATCCAAGGTATATGCCTTAAGAAAGGTTACTACTGAGGATCACTCTTGAAGCTTTAATTGCAAGAGAATTGGAGCCTGAAAACCGTCAAGAGCTAAACTGAGTATCTCGACTCAAACTAATCCTGCGGTTACCCATTCACCCCTTAACTACTAATAAAATAACAAACAGCCTGAAGGAAATAGTTAAATCTTATAGTAATAACCTTATATCCATGCACTAACAAAGAGAAATCAATTCATCCTATAATGGTGATTAAAGACTCCATTTTTCCTAACCTCTAGAAGGAGAACCCATAATGGAGACGCCCAGCAATGAAGTTGAGAGTTATAAGATAGCTGAGAGTGTCCACTCACAATTGGGTAAGAATACACTGTAATGGCATGTTATACTCCATAGACACTTCCCCGTCATGTCAAGTGCGCTGCAGCAAGAAGTAATACGAAACCTTATTGCATATATTTCTATTCTGTCAAAGCTACGAATTCTGTCAAACAAAAGTGGATTAAAAACCCTTTTAGAAGAAATCATTTCATTTAGTAATCAAAAATATTTTAATAGAATATATTTAATCTTTGTTATTAAGCGTAGAGCTTTTCTCCTTGAAGCATGTGTGTAAGATATCAAAAAAAGTTCTGTTGTTTATTGATTTGCTTATTTAATTTTTCGACATCAAAGCCACATTAAAGCCAAGAGATCAATGACTTTTTTTTGAGACGCTTACGGTCAAAATCTCAAATCGGATTTGTTTCATCGTATTTGAGAGAGATAAAAAAAAATGTTCCTAAATCATTGATAAGTCAAAAGTAAGTAACCATGTGTTTACTTATCCAAGGTTATGTTCTATAGTCTATCCCAAACGAGAGTTAGTGTGTTGACAGCGCTGAAAATCGATTGACTCCACAGATTGGCCAACCTCTGAAGGAAAAAATAAAGCCAGTATATTCACCTTCTTATATGGTTATCCAGAGGGAAAATCTTGAGCTCTTATTGGCTACTTTTTGCCGCGCTGTCAACGCACTATAACTCTTGTTTGGTATAGACTGTAGGCAAATTCAAAAGTACTACAAAAGAGTTAAACATGTCAAATAAGATTGCCTATACATTTTTAACCCTATAACATAAGAATATTTTAATCATAACAATAAATCACGCCGCCAAGAATAGCACAAGGATCCTTATGCGCGATTACTAGGGGGATTATTACCAGGGGAATTGGTACATTTTATCTTTCTTTCTTCCAACTTCATTAATAATAATATTCAACTACTCATGATAAAGAACTAGTTGGGTGGAACTTAAGAGTGACATTATCTATTATCTAGCAGCTAGAAGACCGTATCGATTTCCCACAATGCATTACTAGAAAAAGCAAAGAGTGAAATGGGAAATCTAGGCATGTAGCTTTCAAAGTGCAACTCCCACATAACCGTAATTAGCAGAACAAGGATTAAACTCAAAAGAGAAACCAGGCTAAAGTAATTACTTTCTCAAAATTAACTATGGGTACGCTGCTTAAATTAGTAATTCCATTTATGTTATTAAGTTTTCAGTCGTGTATGAAGTTGGTAAGTATTTCTGGTTGAACCCGAAAAACAATGTCTCGGAAATTTCTCCGGAAATGATAATCCTTTCTCATCGCTATATATCCTTCTTCTTCGCTATATTATTCTTTTTGTATTACAACCCTTTTGTTAAAACAATATCTTCTTTTACCTTAATATAGTGGATAAATGGCAATTGGCGAATAGCAACTAAGTAGGGTTTAGTTAAAGGTAAAACACGTGGCTTCCTGTTTTTCTTTATATATATATAGCATTAATAAAATGAAAGTAATCAGTAAGAAAGCATTACTTACTAACTGCAAGAGAATGACCTATAATCTTGGTATAAAGAAAATAACTAACCATAAATGTTATACAATTGTATAAGACTTCAAACGAATAATTGTAACAATGGAGAATAAAAGATCGTAACCCACATAGGGAATAAACAGAAAAAATCTAAAAGTCTATGTTTGTTATTTTAATGAAATATTGACGCTAATTTAAAATATCAATCTTTAGTTTAAATCTCATGGGAAATTCGGATAAAAAAAAATTGTTTAGCATTGTTCAGAGGATATGGATCAAAATAAAAACTTGTTATTATAACTAAAATTTTCAAAAGTAACGTTAGTTTGTCAATCAATGAGGCACATCCTCGTATCTAATCGTGCATACTTTAATGTTTGCTGTCTAATTTATTGCTTCCGAGCTTACCGGAAGCATTGTGTTCACTTTTGAGAACGAATAAGTATTGTCTCCGATTTTAAAAATTCTAAGACAGAAATCCGTTTCAGACAGGGAACATTTTTGGTTCCGTGTCTGTCTGTCTGTCGGTCTGTGTGTCCGCGAATCATGAAACGTGTGACGATAGCTTGAGTAAATGTCAACCGATTTTAATGAAATTTGGTAGAAATGTTAATTTTAACAATGCCCAGGACGAGTTCGTTGGACAACATTATCCGTATAATATATAATGTACGCAGACGGTTAAAAATTAATACGGGACGATCTTTGGGTTATTTTCAACAAACCATCTAAATTTTTGTAAAAATTGGTTCTTATATGCTCTTTTGTTCAGGTAAGTTCCTGCTTTTGGGTCAGGTGAATACTTGATTTAAGAAATATTGAACAAATTTAGGTCCCTGGTGCTGCTCATCCATAAGTCAAATTTTTGACTACTAAATCATTATCACCAAATTATGACTTCCAATCTATTTACCAGAATATTAGATACGTCAAGTCTACTTAATAATCAGAGTTTTAGATACTTCAAAGTCTATTTTTAATAATCAGAGTTTTAGATACTTCAAAGCCTACTTAATAATCAGAGTTTTAGATACTTCAAAGCCTACTTAATAATCAGAGTTTTAGATACTTCAAAGTCTACTTAATAATCAGAGTTTTAGATATGTAGCTACCTTGTACCTACTTGATTGACAATTAACTGACATAAGTCAATAATATTGTAAATATGTTAAAATATAAATCAGTATATTTTCAATCCGCTATAGATACTTCAAGTCTACTTATAATAACCAAAGTTTTAGATACTTCAAGTCCACTTAATAACCAGAATATCAGATACGTCAAGTCTAATTAATCATTATTAAAATTTCTATGTTTAAATGATACATTAAAGGTTAGGATTAAATTAACCATATAGTTAGTTTCTCTGAATATAGTTTGAGAGAAATAGTTTGAATATTGCATGTTGAATTGCGGGCCTGGACGGACAGCTCGGAAACATGGCCTCATGTATCGGACAAACATGCATTTCCACTCAACCCCTCCCTCCCCCCTCACACACACACACACTCAAACTACCTTCAACCATATTACAATACATTTCGAAATCAATTAATTCACAAATAATTTAAAATAGAAAAATAATTATACATGTTTAAAATCAAATATAATAATTGAATGACTAAAATGGATTTGATTAATATAAATATTATTTAATTATATTCTTAAAATAAAACTCTAGTTAAATTAAAAATATTATTATTAGACTCAGGCAAATATCCATGTTATATCACGCTATACATACACGCGGGATGACTCATTCATAATGAATGACTTGGTGAAATCCACGTCATCAAGTATTTATAGTCAAATTTTTCGCTTCTACTACTAGAAGCATCTTCAGGGTGTATTAAGGTAAGTTTTCCAAGACGCGACCCTAGCGATAGTCACTCGGCGACTAATTAAAAACAATTATACTTGAAGGGTAACCCAACATACTCCTAAAGGGCACAGAGAAAATTGTAATGACAGCAAAATATTATATGAAATAAAAATAAATTATTAAACAAAAAATGATGAGACCCTTGAAATGATTGAATGAGACCCTTTTCAACCCTCAATAACGGGGTTCTTTCCAATATTTCTGAAACTATCGTAGGTTATTTTCTGCCACAGCAAATAACCAACCTGACTTTTGAGCGCAATGATTGGGTTTTTACCAAAAACAAAAAGGTGGAATATTCACAAATTACACATTAAAATCCAACTAATCCTTAAACTACTTACATTATTTTCTGCAAAAATGCTATAAGAGTTTTTCCTTATCACCTTCAAATAGAAGTTAGTGGATTGTGTTTTTAAGACAATTGTGTTAGAAGAATTATCTGTCGCGATTTTTTTTGAGCTCCGATCAAATCTGTTGGGGAAATTAGTTCTGGCTAAGAAATTATAGTTTTAACTGATTCGCAGAGGTTTGTCGTGACATACTGGATGTTACACATTAAAGTAATTTAACCAAGAGTAAAATTCCGTTTTTGTTGTATTCATCAAAAAATATTATTTACGTGCCTTTTATTATATTTTTAAATATTAGTTATACGAGCTCGTATAAATATAGTTCAGAATAGGCAAAATAAAAAATATTAAATTTTGATTTTTTAATATAAAATCCAATAATCATCACAAGAATTTTGTTTAGCCTTTGAAGTCTCTCACACTGGGCGAGGTAACTCACGTATGACAGGGAACTTTTTATGTGTCGGTGACGTTGACCGAAATGTATTGCGAATAATGAGAGCTTTCACATATAGAAAATTCGATGTCACACGTGACAGTGACAAACGTCGCTCAGTGTGAAACCACTCTTACAAGTATTCAATAATTATAATAAATAATAGAAAATAATATATAAATAAAGAAAATGTCACTATTAATAAATTCTCAACAAGCATTTAGAATGCTAAATGGTAATATTGACTATGTGCATTGTTTTATTACCTGTGCAATTCTTTATATTTTACTACGTTTTTATTAGCTTGCTATCTTGTTTGTTTGTTTGCCCAGTGAAAATCTTGCAATCGATTTCTAACTAACTTCCCGAGTAGCTAGATATTTGAAACTTTTAGAATAGCTCAGAACACGATGACAATGCATTATTTTAATACTTTTATCCACCTTTCAGCAAAATTTAAT
>KZ651272.1:205842-217216 GCA_001010745.2 Gerris buenoi | reverse complement strand
AGTTGGGTATCAAATGAAAGCTGCTGAAGAGTAGGACACAAATATATATTTGCTTTTTTAAAGTTTGCATTCCTTATTGGTTTATTACTGATAAAAAACATTGTGACCCCCCGGGGAATCGAACCCGGACTCTTGAGATCGAAGACCAGAAATCATAATTACATAGTGGGTATGCTTACTCATCTACAAAACCCTAAAAAGTACTTGGGGCAAATACTTCCCTGTGATTTTTTTAATTTATTTGAATTTTTGCAACTACATGGACTTTGCATGTTGTAAGCAATAAAGATAACATACGTTTGATATTGACTTGTTACACATGATATGAGAAACTTTCCATTGACAGAACAGTATTACAGAGTATATTACATTTTATTAATTGATGATTACTTGGTCACGGGGCCACTGTCTTTTTAGGCGTCGACGAGGGTTACCAGGGATGATGTAACGTTGATGTGAATTAAAGGGTATAAGGATGATGAGAAATTGAGTCATGGAAAGATTTGTATCGGGTGGTGGCTAGGTCGCGATCAAAGGGAACTTTGATCATTGTGAAAGGTAATGTTTGAGACATAGAAAGGAGCGTTAGTTATTCTTCTAAGGATTTTGGATTGATGAGATTGGTTACCGTAGGAGTTGGAACGCTTTAATCTATTAATCAGCTTTAGTATCCATTTAGCAAAATTTTAAATTCGTAGAAGGTTGACATTAAAGGAGGGTCGAAAATAACGTAACAATTAAAAATAACCTGTTATTGTAAGGTAACTGTTCCTCCTACCTTCTAAATTTCATTAAAATCGGACAAATTGCAAATCGTTTAGATATTTTGGTTCGCAAACATTTAAGCAACAGATTGTCACGGAATCAAACATATTTCCTGATGTCAGAAACAGACGGATTTCTGTCTTGGAATTTTTGAGACCAGAGACATAAAACATTATCATGATATCAGTAAGTTCGGAGAGAAAAAAAAAGAAGTTCTAATATGATAAATGATAAAAAAAAGCAACGTCAGTTACATTTGAAGTCAAGTTCTTCTATTAAAAAATTATTATTTTTCCCAACCCTGAATAATGATAATTTACATGTTATTGCACATTTTAATGTAGACATAACTCTACATTTAGATTGTCAATTTTGTCAACAAATTAAAGAAGAAAATCATTTTGTCAACAAAAACAAAGAAACGAAGAAAAAAAGAAAATAATTAAAGAAACTAAAATACAGTCACAACATAATAAATCTTCCAACGAATTGTAAATAGAACAGACTATAATATCAACAATGAACAAAAAAAAAAAACAAAAAAACAAGCGGCATCCTGTATCTTACGAGTTTTGTTTGTAAACAAAATATATCTCCCCCTCTACCATTTCACTAGATCTAATCTGAACAAGGAAAACTAAACACGAAGAGTCAGTGTGTTTGTGTAAATTCACGCCATTACCTGAACAACACGATGCGAAATTTAACTTAGAAATAAATCTACAAATAGTTTTGCCTTTAAATATACANGGGGGGGAGGGGGGGGTGTTGATTACGTATTCCTCCTCGAGTCAACTCCCCCCCTACCCTCCCCCCTAGGGTGAGGTCTGGGTGTGACGTCATGCCCATTCCCTTCCCAGTATGACGTCACGCCGAGAGCCAAAGGGAGAGAGTTTATATCGAAATGTTCGATAGCTTCTAGGTTTGGGGGTCAGTTCAATTTCACCTGTACGATCCCCCCCCCCCTTCCCTATGGACCTAAGACTCCTAGAGATAGGGGTCTAATCTCCTAGGGTTACACGTTGACCCTTATATACCCTTCACTAACACTCATTCATGTCTTAAACAACATATAATATATACACACCGCCCACAGACTCAAAAAAAATCAAATACCATAATAACACTCCTAAACACAACTTGAAGCTAAAACATTTATTTTTACAACGTATAGCATAAAAATATAACTAAATAAAATATAGCATAGATCCAATATCAAAGACCATCAACAAGAAGCATAAAGTTAACAATTATAATACAGTGTAGCATAACAAGTGGAATATCTTCTTACTATAGCATGTATACCAGCAATAAATTTTGACGCTGTTTTAAACAACATAACATAATTTCTAAATGATTTGTTTAAATAGTAATATGGTATAAATATTAATTAATATCCATATGCTGTATAGCATAAAAACACTAAATATGCATAACATCACAGAACACAGTATTGCAATTGCATAAACTATTGGATTATTTATTGTATGAATGTTCATACAATTATATACATGCAAAATTTATTTTATTTTGTTATTATTGTGGTAAAAATGATAACAAATATAAACTCCTTAAATAAACATGAATTTATTTTTGGGGGAAACTAAATGAACAGGTTGATATGATGTAGTTTAATGTTTTGATTTAATTTAATGTTAATTTAGGAGATACATTCGAAATAATATAAGAGAATGAAGAGACGGTTGCTTTCTTAGGGAATGTAATATTAAGGAAATATTAAATCTCATTTTAGATTAATTTCGTCCCCCTCCCAAAATAAGCTCGTAAAAAAAGTATGTAAAGAATATAGCTTATAGATAGCTTTTTTAAAAAAAATAAATAAATAAAAAAAGTTTAAAAGGCGTATCGTTAGTTCACCACTAAAAGATAAAACATCGTCATAACAGATGGAACTATAGTCATTCTTGTTTTTTAAAAAAAGAGAAAAGAACGTTAAGCGGTAATAAAAAGTAATATAAAAAAGGAATAAAGGAAAAAAGGAGTCATAAACGTTATAATAAAATGACAGTTAAAGAGCTACTAAAAATAAAACAAGACGATCTTTCAAGGGTATTTATAAAAATAAGAAAAAAAAAACCTAAAATAAGGTTGTTTTTTGGTAAAAACATAAGCCGCAGGGCACACTCTTGACATTGATACCCCCTTGAGGAAAAAGGACATGTCGGTTTTTTGGAAGGGCATATCGTACTTCAGGACACACCTGTGACCTATAAGAAAGAAATCATTATTTCTCCTTGGACTAGGATCGTAAAAAAATAACCCATCCTGACATAGCCGTTTATACAACCTTTCTTACAGCACCTTACCCTTACAATCTGAAGAACAAAAAATAAAATATATATATATATTTCTTCGTCTAGAAATACACTTTCAAAAATTATTTATTTGTTGCAACACATTTATGTTTGCTTGAGTTATTTTTTATTAGAACATTTAAAGATAAAAATATAGACGTACATTTTTGACAAATCAGAGAACTCTTTAGAACGTTTAAGGGCCACTTCACTAAAAAAGGTACCATTAAATGCAATGTATTTTATTCTATAACATCTGACAATTCATTTCATTTCGGTATTAAGGCAAGCACATTGAGACAGGGTAGGGTAGCGCAGAGCAGGGCAGTTTTAGTGAACCGCAGAAATACGAGACCTCGTAAATTGAGACACAGAGAGCCACCCGAGGCCTGCCCGACTCATGGATCTGGCGCAAAACTGACTAAAAATAACGTGACACGTTGTACTCCTGCAGGACAGTTGGGTAGGCTTTGTGTAACGCAGTTCTGCAATGCCCTGCTTTAGATCTCAATTCGCGCTGTCTCATAATTTGCTACGGAAAAAACTGTCCTGTACTGCGTCTCGATGTTGCTCCTGGCCTAAGAATTATTATTTTTTTAAAAACCAAGAGTTTATGGATACATACTACAAAACATAAAACTAAAACATTAAGGCCACCATACAGGAGCAAACATTTTGCGCAAACCTGATGTCGGGCAAATTTAGTCCATACACGTCAAATAACATGTTTGTGCAAACATCAAACAGCCCCATACACTGCCAAAATGTTTGCGCAAACATCATGCTCGCGCAAACATTTTGACAGTGTATGGGGTCTTTTAAACTAAAACTAACAGTTCTATAGTATAGTATATACTAAAACATTAAACTAAAATTAACAGGTCTATAAAAAAACAATAAAATTATAACTCAAATAAAATATAAATTAAAATTCAACTCATTGGTTTCCAACTAACATGTGAACTAATAATTAAGCATGTTTAATCAACTGATGTTACATTACACCTATCTAATGTTTGCAATTAGCGAATTATGTTGTTCACTTCTGAAGAGTGGATACTATTTATTTCCCAAATGGTATTCGCCANTCTATATTTATACGTTTCAAATTTTGTGTAGAGAAAAGCAATAATTCATTAGTTTATTTTATTTTTGGTCTATATTTACTTTATCATATATATTTTCTAGACATTCAGTTTAGGGACTTCTTTTTATCATCTTAAGGCCCTCATACACGATCAAACATTTTGCACAATTATGATGTTTGCGCAAACCTGATTTCGGCAAAAGTTAGGCCATACACGTCAAACATAATTTTTGTTGTCGTAGGCGGACCCTTTAAGGGTAATGTGTAAGAAGAAATACACTAATTCATGTTTACTCTGGCAACGTTTCGGCTATTACCAGCCATTTTCGAGCCTCTCTAGTCTAAATGAGCCCTCAGGCTAACGAGTCAAAAATAATGAGAATTTCATCAAACGTCATAGATACTTTTTTTTAAAATATTTGAGAACTGGTAGTTCATATTATTCATATGACATGTTACCATGATTTGTCAAAAATATTTAAGTAATTAATCATAAAAGATATTCATATAGTAACGAAACCGTCGAGTACCTACATTGTGCTATCTTCTTGTCTCTTGAATAGTGGAAAAATTTATTTTGTTTACTACAGAAGGTTCTTAATTATTAATCCTTTCAACAATATGAAATGTAACTCACTGTTTATATTCTGTTTTAACCTCTTTTTTCAAATGTATTTAACTTATTACTGTAAAAGGAGACGTAATGAAGTCGTTTTAAATGTCTTTAGCGGTGTTTTGCCCTAGTGTGATCACTTAAAAGAAAACTCATTTATATTATACTAGCCGTTAAGCCTGTGGACATACTACAAAACATAAAACTAAAACATTAAGGCCACCATACACGAGCAAACAATTTGCGCAAACCTGATGTCGGGCAAATTTAGTCCATACACGTCAAATAACTCGATGGTGTTGCGCCAAAAGGGCCAATCTGCATTTTTTATTTGAATTTTAATACTTGAAAAGCTATAATAAAAAATTAATATTTGAATGCCTTANATAAATAAATAAAAAAAGTTTAAAAGGCGTATCGTTAGTTCACCACTAAAAGATAAAACATCGTCATAACAGATGGAACTATAGTCATTCTTGTTTTTTAAAAAAAGAGAAAAGAACGTTAAGCGGTAATAAAAAGTAATATAAAAAAGGAATAAAGGAAAAAAGGAGTCATAAACGTTATAATAAAATGACAGTTAAAGAGCTACTAAAAATAAAACAAGACGATCTTTCAAGGGTATTTATAAAAATAAGAAAAAAAAAAACCTAAAATAAGGTTGTTTTTTGGTAAAAACATAAGCCGCAGGGCACACTCTTGACATTGATACCCCCTTGAGGAAAAAGGACATGTCGGTTTTTTGGAAGGGCATATCGTACTTCAGGACACACCTGTGACCTATAAGAAAGAAATCATTATTTCTCCTTGGACTAGGATCGTAAAAAAATAACCCATCCTGACATAGCCGTTTATACAACCTTTCTTACAGCACCTTACCCTTACAATCTGAAGAACAAAAAATAAAATATATATATATATTTCTTCGTCTAGAAATACACTTTCAAAAATTATTTTTTCCTGGGGTTTTCTTATTTTATTTTCCTTAGAAGAGTAATATAAAGATAGACGCGAGAAATCGTTGATCATGTCTGTGTAAGATTGTGAAGGATCAAAGGAAAAATAACTAATACTCGTATCTTAGAAAGTATTAAGAAACTCTCGGCTACTCTAATAAAAATATAATTACTTTTTGATCAATGTCTAAGGTTTTTCTAATTATTATTATTTTATGTAATGTAATTTTCTATATTTATACGTTTCAAATTTTGTGTAGAGAAAAGCAATAATTCATTAGTTTATTTTATTTTTGGTCTATATTTACTTTATCATATATATTTTCTAGACATTCAGTTTAGGGACTTCTTTTTATCATCTTAAGGCCCTCATACACGATCAAACATTTTGCACAATTATGATGTTTGCGCAAACCTGATTTCGGCAAAAGTTAGGCCATACACGTCAAACATAATTTTTGTTGTCGTAGGCGGACCCTTTAAGGATAATGTGTAAGAAGAAATACACTAATTTATGTTTACTCTGGCAACGTTTCGGCTATTACCATGAGCCCTCAGGCTAACGAGTCAAAAATAATGAGAATTGCATCAATTGTCATAGATAGTTTTTTAAAAAATATTTGGAAACTGGTAGTTCATATTATTCATATGACATGTTACCATGATTTGTCAAAAATATTTTACCATGATTTGTCAAAAATATTCAAGTAATTAATCATAAAAGATATTCATATATCTTTATTCTTTCATATTCATTATGTCTCTCGTTTAGTGGAAAAATTTAGTTTGTTTACTACAGAGGGTTCGTAGTTATTAATCCTTTCAGTAATATGAAATGTAACTAAACCATTGTTTATATGCTGTTTTAACCTCTTTTGTCAAATGTATTTAACTTATTACTGTAAAAGGAGACGCAATGAAGTCATTGTAAATGTCTTACATGCGATGTTATGTCCTAGTGTGATCACTTTAAAGAAAACTCCTTTATATTATACTAACCGTTAAGCCTGTGGCAACGGGCAGAATAAATATGGTTGAAAAAAAAAAGAGCTGAGAGATAATTAAAATATTTAAATAAATATTTACTGTTTAAATAGTAAGTTGTATGCTAGGTACATTGCAGTGGAATGGCTCAGCGGTAAAGTGATAGATTCTTGTGCTGGAGGTCACTGGTTCAAACTCAGCTTATGGCGTATAAATTTTTAACGTTATAAAATCATTTAGAGGTGTGTTTCCGTCGCCGTCGACCGTCGTCGGGACACTACTCGATTACATAAAGGATTGTAGACAGACTTTTTTTAAATTAAACAATTTAGAGTTACTTCGAGATCTCTAGGCTGATCTAATTTATGATGATGATCTAACATGATTGTAATCATCAAACTGAAAGATGATCTAACTGAGTGTTGTTCTTTGTACGCCAAGAGGGAGAATGGATGAAAAGAGAGGAAATGGACTGAAAAACAAAGGAAATAAGTAACAATTGAAACTCAACTAGAGCAACTACTCTATTTATATATTAAAATTATTTACATAATATAAACCTGACAGGATCTCTTCTGACTCACAGATGTACACGTGGAAAGAGAATATCAGAGGAAAACTTTTAACTTTGAGACTATATTCAAGACTAAAATAAACCAATGAGTAAAACCCTTTGTTTGTACATCTGTGATAACAGGCAACTATGATAACATAGAGAAAACCACGACTCCTTATCAAACAGTATTCTAACATTGAAAAGGAAAAATCTCTTTAGATAATATAAAGAAGAGTGTCTGTATGTTTGTCTTTTATACAAATCTATAGTTTTATTCTTGATGAAACATAGCACACTTTTACTTGGAAATTTTATTTTTTGTACAGAGAAGTACAGGAGTGCAAATCTGAAAAGGATATACATATATTAAACTTAATAATAGATATCGTTGAAAAACTCATAAAGAAAAAACATTATTATGGAAACTTTTGTAATTTTTTTTTATTTAAGAGTAAGGGGGTATCCCCCCCCCCTCTTAAATTAAAAAAAAATATTACTATAAATAATAATTAAAATATTACTATTAATTATAATAAAAATATTACTGTTTATCATGTTACTGTTCCTCATGTTATTCATTTATTTCTGCCCAAATAGTACATATAAAAAATATTACTATTAATTAAAAAAAAAATTCAATTTAGAAAAACAGTTTATTTAGGTTATTTTATAAGTTGGCTTGTTAAGTTCCTGGTAATAAATTGGATGTATCCTTATCGAGGTTTTTAGCAATACTTCATTTGCATATTGTTTTACAACTTTTTTTCATGCAAATTTTATAGAAATTTTGATTGGCCAAATATAGGGGGAAAATTTCTTACGATGAAACCTTTCATACTATTATAATTGGCTCATTTCAAGATGGGGAAAAAATTTGTATACGAGTGATGGGCAAGCAAAGATTAAAATTGACCATCCTTGATCGAGCAAATCTCTGGCTTGAGCTAGTATATTACATATTGGAATTTATAAAATGGGGAAGTGCTTTACCCAAATTATGTGAAGCTTAAAAAAAAATTGTAAAAATTCACTCCAAAGCCGGAAATTGAAGCAAAGAATCCAGTGTATAGCTTATGCACTGCAATCTTTTAACCGAAAATGTCCAAAAAGATTATATTAACACATGTTCACTTATTGTGCCTTTGAGTCTTCGATATTTATAAAAATGATTACTATAGTACACATAGACAGGACATTAAGTTAAGGGAAGTTAAAAAAAATATCCGCTATAAATATGTGTTAAGCTTACTAAATAACTTTTTTTTTTTTGCTTTCACAATAGCGGGCATTGCAAGTACATTCTTTTGAATTTACCTTACATTAATAAATAGTAATAATTATTCTGAATAGTGAACACCTTTAAAGCTTTATATTAAGTGAACATTTTTACCAAAACAAAGTTCTACAAACAAATTCACGTATAATTAAAATTATTTTACAAACATTATTCAGATCAGATATTCAATTTTTAATTTTTTCGCATTAAAAAAAAAAAATATTTCTATATTTTTATAAATATAACTTAGCTAGAAGGTACTCCGTATGTTAGGAGAAAGTAAAAAGGCAACAATAAAGTTTCACCTCATTAAATTTTCATCGGGTTTAGTTAATGTTTTAATTATATTCATATGTTAATTAACTTTAAGTCGATTTAAAATGGGATATTTGCTGTGAAAATGTAAATTTTGTAGAATTCTTCTTCTGTAGAAATGTAAACAACTAAATATCGTTGCGAGAATAGGACTAGAAGCGACTTTATAGAAAAAAACTTTAAAATCTTTTCTACTAAAGGCTTTATAATCCGTGAGGAAAAAAAAGGAAGAAAATATGGTATTTATAGAGTAACGACATGAGATTTTCACTCGACTGAATAAAATAGAAGAAAAACACTTTGCTAACCGAGAAAAATACCTTCTCCTGGGACACAGGATTTTCCAATGTGACGTCACCGATAAAATCCTCCGAGGGAAGGAGGGCAGAGAGGAATACACGTGAAAAAACAGTAAAAACACTTTTCCACACTCGTCTACTGAATCTAGGGAGCTTTCCATCTCTTATCGACATGTCAAGAGAATAAACTGTTTCACTGAGTGGGTGCCAGCATAGAGCTTTTCTTCAACGCGGCGAAACGAGACGTCTAACTGACGTTTTTACTCTGTAAGACTTGAAAACAGACTCAATCATGACAACTGATTGAGATTGGATATGAAGGGAAACAGGCTTAATCAGACAACTGATTGAATTAGGAGAAAAACCTCTTACAACCAGCTTAGATAGCACAAAGTCATTCCTCCAAGAATTTAAAAGGAAAAACTAAAACATCATATAATAAAAATCAATTTTATTAGCAATCGATATTTGCGTCAAATGGGGTACTTTATCATTATAAGTAATTCAATTGTCGTAAATATCGACTGCTAGTGTTGTGCAAAATTGAAAGCTTAATTCGGGACTAGGTACTAGCTATCGTTACTGACAGAGGCACGTATTCTTCAGTGTAGCTCAGTTGGTAACGCGCTATATTGGAAATATAGAGGCTCGTGGTTCAAGTCCCGGCGCTGGAGTCTATTTTTCTCTGTTTGTCTCCCAATTTAATTTTATTAAAATTAAAAAGTATTATTTATGCATATGAAAGGTAGATAGATATGCATGAGCATTCCTGAACGGATCAACATACATGTTATTTGTTATAAAATGTATAAATTGTGGTCATATTCAAAATAACAATGGATTAAAATCTACTGATTTAATCTTTCATGCGAATTTGCCATCAAATTAAACTATGATTTTAGCTTAAGAATGATCCAAGGAGAAATTGAAATATCGCAAATGAGAGGCGTTTGAATTTCCTTATAAGACCCAACTTTTCAAGAATTTATAACTAATAAGAACGATCAACTAATTTGGATTTATCGTTAGACATCCGTCATAATGTAACAAAATGTCAAAAAAAAAAAAAAAAAAAAAAATATTGCGATTAAATCGCAATTGATCTCTGATCGCAGAAATTTAGATTGTTTAAGTCCGCAATAGTTTTTCTGTTTTTGGGCCAAAAAGTTTAACTTGTATACCAAATTTCAAATCTCTAGCTACAGGTAGGTCGGGACATTATACTTCAAGATGCGGCGGACGGACGAACTACCAAAAGCATAAGGGTTTCTAGGACGACCTCGAAACCCTAAAAATCAAAACTACCTTATTTGATGTAAAGTAAATTGTACCATTTTACTTGACTTTAGTGCGTAATTCTTTAATGTTGCATTCTTTGTTGAATAATGTAATAAAAAGAAGAAATATTTCGGTTGAGGTAGCGTATATGGGGCATCATGTATAGAAATGCAAAAAAACTAACAAATATAATGCATACATAATTAAAGTGTTTCCTGTATATTGTTATAAATTGCATTATTTATGTATTCTTTTTCATTTCCATTTCATACTCTCTTGAAAAACCAGATGCGCTATTGCAAGCCCAGGTAATCTACAACAGATACGCCCAAGATTCCCAAAATCGACCTGTATATAGCTGTGTCTCAAAATAGAAGACTAAAAATGGAAATTAAGAGAAAACTTATGAAATGAAGAAGAATCCATAATTGGTGCATTTTTTTTTATCGATATACAGAAAAGACTTTAATTATATGTGCCAGTTTTTTATATAAAGAGAAAGTATTGTGATGGCGCGAAAATTCGATTTTGATGAATTTACACCAGGGGTTCTCACCAGGATTGCAGAAAGAGCCAAATTTCAGAATCTGAAGATCTCTAAGGGCCGCTGGATCTTGCAATCGAGGAACATTTTTGGTTCCATGTCTGTCTGTAGGTCTGCCATTAATTTTTGCAAACCAAAATATTGATAAAAACCATGGGAGCCGTCAGCTGTACATTTTTTGGGGGAGACACATTCTGGGAGGGGGGTCCGGGGGTTCCTCCACCGGAAAATTAGGCAATATGACCCCTCAAACAGGGGTTTTATGCTTCTCTTATGTGGAATTTGAGTTTAACACTTTGTCATAAAATAAAGTAAACCTACGGTGAAGTTCGTTGACAAAACTATGAATACAAGTATGTATTTTAATATTTAAAAAAAAAAAAAAA
>KZ651272.1:191301-205685 GCA_001010745.2 Gerris buenoi | reverse complement strand
TCTGTGGGCTGTCTGCAGACTGTCTGTGGGCTGTCTGCAGACTGTCTGTGGGCTGTCTGCAGACTGTCTGTGGGCTGTCTGCAGACTGTCTGTGGGCTGTCTGCAGACTGTCTGTGGGCTGTCTGCAGACTGTCTGTGGGCTGTCTGCAGACTGTCTGAGGGCTGTCTGCAGACTGTCTGTGGGCTGTCTGCAGACTGTTTTGTTTCCACTGTGCACCTAGCCTTAGGGTGGCCATGATAAATGTCCGCTGGTTCTTTGGACACTGCTGTACTTAGCAGGAGCTGATTTCATGTGTTAGGCGGGACCTATTTTTGTTCATAATGAAATTCATTCAACTAAAAGTTGATTCACTTGTGTAGGTTCAAGCAAATATGATCAGGATTAGTTTTGAACAATTTATTTATTGTCATTTCTTAGGCACTTAATTTATTTTCTAGCGACGTGTAAGATAATGGGGAAAATATCACGGGTTTTACCTTCGGTCGAGGGTCACACAATATTGTACTGAGGGCCGCGTAGTGAGTACCCCTGATTTACACGTTATGAGGTCCCCTGAGTCCAAAAAAGTGGTTTTTAAAAAATGTCTGCCCGTCTTCTGTCGTCTGTCTGTGCAGACAGACGCCTGGAGCCTGAACTACTGGGCCGATTTTGACGAAATTTGGCATACATTTATAGAAAAATCATGCCCCAGGCGAACACGAGAAATTAATTTTAGCTTCATATATGGGGGCGCTACCCCCCAAAAACTTTGAAAAAACGTGTAAAAAAATTATTTCTTCAACTATTTGACTATTTTGATTAAAATTTTTTAAAATGTAGTCCATTTAAATACGAATCTAACGGTATAAGCCGTTTTCCCGGGAAAAATCTAGTTCCGGAGAACATAGCTTAAAACACGGACGGAGAGAGCCAGGGTTCGATTCCCCGACCGGGAGAAGTTATTTTTGTGGTGAATTTAGATGAAATGCTTAGTAATAATTAAATGTACATACGAAAACTGATAAATGGAAAACACTGGGCTAAGCAATTGTGAACATATATGACAAAGTTTGTCTGAGTTGTCTCGGACCGATTTTTTCATTTCCATACATGATGCTCCATATACGCTATCTCAACCAAAAATGTTTCTACGAAATTCTAAAATTATTTTGTTTCATATTTGTTGTTTGGAAGTTTGTAAAAATCCTCTCCTTCAAGTAGGACAAAGGATTATTCTTTAAAGATAGGAAAGATATGATGATGCAGCTTCTTTGGGGTTGAAAACAGTGCAATAAGATAAAGCAAAGGAGAAAGACAAGAAGGAAAAAACATATCTCAAAAGATTAATGAGGGAACATTTCTACATCAAACTGAAAATTCTAATTAGATACAAAAATAAGACTATATAAGGAGTTGTCTTTGCATCTTATTTAAATTAAAGAAATCTTTTTCCTGAGATAAAAGATTGAAATCTAAATAATAAATGCTTTGTACCTTAATTTAAAGTTTTTAATGCATAATAAAGCTACTAATATACTTCAGGCATTAAGAATTTCTTAAAATCTACTAATATATACTTAATGTATTAATAATTAGCTTAAATCCACTATAATATACATACTTAATTTGTTAACAATCAGCTAAAATTACTAATATACTTAATATATTAGGAATCAGATAAAATCTTATATTAAACTCAAAGTATTATGCATCAGCTAAAATATACTTAATAGATTAAGAATCAGCTAAAATTTACTAATACTTAATTTAGTTATAATCTCTTATTTCTCTAGGTTTTTTAAAATTTCTCTTTCTTAAATTTAAAATTCACATATTTTGTTACCACAACTGGAAAGTCTCTATAAAGGAATATACTTACGCAAAAATATTACCCAACTATTATACACAATCAATTATAGAATTAATTATAATTTAGGGCTTTAAATTTGTGTTCACATAACATGGGGCACTACCGTAAGAATAAATCCAACACTAATACGAGTGTGTTCTAACCAAGAAAAATATCCAACTATGGTATGTTCCAATTAAGCCTGGAATGAGTGGTTTAGCAAAATAAATGTTGGCGGACGAACAAACCGATAGGAGACCAGAAATGCTCCCAGATATCAGAAGCACATTTCTATGAAGGACTTTTTAATTCGCAGACATATAATTGTTTTCATCTCTAGAATTATAAACCTTGCTTCCGTTACCATTAGTAAGCCCGGAAGCTTTTTCTGGTAGCATTTTTTTTTTTTTTTTTTTTTTTTTTTTTTTTTTTTTTTTTTTTTTTTTTTTTTTTTTTTTNTAGTTACAATAAGTCTATGTAACAAATTTAAGATCTTTAAATCCACTGGAAGCTAAGATAATAGTAATTGATTAAACTATATGGCGGCCATGCGGCCATAATATGTTGAAGTCATAGTACCTTTAATTTTCTTTTTTAGCTACCATAAATCTATGCACCAAATTTCAGATCTCTAGGTCCACTTGGAGCTGAGATAATATAATGTGAATAAATCCAAGATGGCGGCTGTGATTCAATATGGTGACCATACATCGAAATAAAAATGGCCTTACTTTTCTATTTATGGTACACTCTATCTATGTACCAAGTTTCAAATCTCTACGTCAATGGGAAGTAGGAGAATTTTAGATCAGTCAGTCTCTGTCACTCTTAGGTATATACAGGGTGGCACAAAAGTATGGAAACCTTTTTATAACTCGTCCAGAAATGCATTTTTTTGAAAAAAGCTAAATAGAAAAGTTTTAGGATTTTTCCTTTGCTATTCAATGGTGACCTTGGATTTGACCTTAAACTTGCCCTTAAGGGTCATTTGAAGGTCAACTTTGTTATTTTAAATGGGAACCCCCAATTTTTATTGCAGATTTAAAAAGAGCAGAAAATGTTATAAAAAATATGACCTTGACCATGGTAAAAGTCATGGTTAAGGTCATTCTAAGGTCAAAATTGTTTTTCCAATGGGAAACCCTAAGTGTAAGTACTTTTATTCAATTTTTTTTCTTGAAGGTCGACCACATCCTTGACTATGACCAAACATAAGACCATGAAGAAAAAAAAATTGAATAAAAGTACTAAAAACAATAAATTAATAAAAAAAGAGCATGTCACTTTCGACATGCTCGGAAGAAAAAACAATAGTCTGCCGACTGGTGAGGCACAAAGTTTCAACGCGTCTAATTACGTTTAATGATGTTATGCTTACAATATATGCTTTTACAATATAGTCTAATTTTATTTAATCTTTTTCCTTAGTATAATTTTAAATCTGTCAAAATTGATTTGATATTTTACATGAATAAATATAAATTTAGGAAAATTTAATAAACGCAGACACTTAAAAATCACGTAGGACCATCTGATGTGTGCTACATTTGACTTACAATCCATACAATTCATATAAATTTAGGTAACATTAAAAAATCTTGTATAATTACGTCTAGTAGTAGTAGTACTTGTTCGTACCTTGCAATTAGGCCCTCACTTAGGACCTTACATACTTCACACATCATACATTTGTACATTGTACCGCCGAAGCGAGTATGGTGTGGTCATTAGAAAGCTATATAAGCGTGCGTCAAAGCGTGGGGAAGAGTCCCCATAAAGGGCGTCCCTCGCCCTGCACCGTCCGTGATTCATTGATGCAATTCAGAGTATCATAGCACGGGATCGAACCAACGACCTCGAGTTGCCTCGACTAGCTGAGCGAGAGCGCCTTAAGACGCTCGGCTACCCTGGCTCCCATAATTACATCTAAGTTGGACGAATAGTTTTTAACACATTTTGGATCATTAAAATGTTGGACTGACAGACACTTTTGAATTTAAAGACTTTTTTTTTTATCGATTATAAGGCTTCCGTTTCCTTCGGCAAGCTTGGAAGCAATATTATGTACAAACCATGTGTAACGAATATTGTTTCAATTCTCTCCCTCATTCTTTTAATGGGCTAATTAAATATAAATAATATTGACGACGATAGCATAAATAATTAGACGACNTATTATGTACAAACCATGTGTAACGAATATTGTTTCAATTCTCTCCCTCATTCTTTTAATGGGCTAATTAAATATAAATAATATTGACGACGATAGCATAAATAATTAGACGACGATAGCATAAATTATTTGACGACAATAGACACTAGAGGATTTTCATACTTTTACAACCAATTTTTTTTAAAAAATAAAAAATTATAATAACGTCAGAAAAAAAGTCGAAACAAAAAGAAATGGTTAATAATAAAGAGAAGGAATGAGTTGGAGGGTATAAGCAACGCCACGTCAAGTACATCAAATATTTAAGCCTTTCCAACTCTGCCACTCTTTTCCTTTATTTTGTACTTTGAGAAAGTGGCCTCTACAGTAGAAGTAAGGTGGTAGTGAACGAGAAAAAGAAAATGAAGAAAAATGGTTAAAGAGTGATCATTATTATTAAAAGACGAAGAAAAAAGGAAGGTATAAGTTGAACTTTATTTTTGGAACAGAAGTTTTATAATTGGGGGTCGGGTGTGACCAAATGGTTAGAGTATTTGGTAGAAACGCCGATATATAAGGGAAACATGTTTTACACTATGATCACAAGTAATATCACAAGTATTATCATATATGTTTCACATATATGATCATATAAATGACATGTTTCACATAGGGTAAAGTAAAGACAGATGCCGCGGAGGGTAAGATGCCGCGGTTGTTGGAAATATTGGAAGGGGTAACTGTGAACACGCATAGCTTGGTAAGATTTTACCTTTACACGTAATTAACCTTCTCATTTATTTCCAAGTTGAAGACGGTGCTGCGTCACTCATATTTTTGACTTAGTTTGATCAGCAGTATGACAGGGAGTACTTAAAAATATTCCCTTCAATTTTGCAGACTGAGTTCTACTACTACTAAAGTATTTTTAAATAAAGTTAATTAATGTAATTTGTGGAATAATATGTTATCTTTCTGATTGTAAATCTGATTTTTTGTTTCTCTAAATTATCAAAAAAAAAAAAAAAAAAAAAAATGGCGGTGCGGCATCTTGCCCTTCCAATCGTTACAGATGCCGCACTGCTTCAGAGGGACAGATGCCGCACATGAATTACATGGAATCTGTCCCTCACAAAATTATGTTGATATTTGATGCATGTATTTATTAATTATTTTAATCTTCAGATGCCGAAAATTCAATGCCCAGTCTAAGTTAGCAGGGAAAGACTTAATGCATGTCTCCTTACTCTTACACTTATAATATGTTTTGAACCCGTGATGGTCAAATCTTAAAACAAATATTTTAGTTAAGCTATTTTTAAGGTTAGTTTTGCTTTGTTTAGAACTAAAAATAGCTTAACTATCCGTAAATAAATGTTTAGGTTTTGGTTAGTTTTTAGTAGGTTGCCGATTACCGATTACTGATTAAAATAAGGTGCGGCGTGCGGCATCTGTCCTACCCACAAGCGGCGTCTTACCCATACCTTCAGCAGACCCTTAAAAAATTAGAATATAATATTTTGAGTAAAATAATACCTTCCGTTAACTTTTTTAGTAAAATAAAGCACTTCATAGTGAAGAGAAAATAATAATTTTATAAATACACCTTTCGTTCGTCTTCTAAACCTCATGGATAGTGATTCGTGAACTTAAGAAAAAAATGTGCGGCATCTGTCCCTACTTTACCCTATATATGGTCACATATAAGAAGGGTTTCAGGGACCAAGGTAGCTCGTATAGGAAAGTGGTTGACTCTCATTTAATTAAATTTAGGCAGCATCAGGCATTATCACTACTTGAATGGGTGACCACATAAATCTGGGTTCTACTCCAAGACACGGGCACACCACTCAATTTCCACCCAAAATTCCTTAAGCAAATGGGTAGCTAGACAAAAAAGTTAGTGCTATAGGTTTCGGCCTGGAAACCCATAGTCGACAATCAAAGTCAAAGGCGGGGTGGGAAGCGATGTCGAAGTTATACTCGATAAGCTACGCGATATAGTTCGAGTTCGACGTAATCCGCTGTCTCACCACTCAATTTCCACCCAAAATTGATTTAACAAACGGGGAGCTAGACAAAAAAATTAGTGCTATAGGAGGTTTCAGCCTGGAAGCCCGACAATCGTCGACAATCTTAAGGTGGGGTGGGCAGCGATGTCGAATTCATACTCGATAAGCTACGCGATAAAGTTAGTCGTAATCCGCTGTCCCTACTCCTACAATTAGTACACCGATTTACCACTCCGGTCCCTGATTTCTTTAGAAAAATTAGTCTTCTTCTGCTGCTAGATGGGTCTGACAATCGCGGCTTCATTTAACCTTCACCCCTCTTCTGTCTGCCTAAAGACATAATATGGTAGTTCGAATAGTTCAAAGAATAAATCGATGAAACCTGGATATGTGATGATTTACCGACCAACATTACACACGTGTGTGAGGGGTTTGATTGTCTGTATCAATGCAGTATTAGGTTGATTTTATAAGACTAAGTTGGGTTTGTTGAAAAACCCCATTTCCAGATATCTGGATGTGGCTTTCATTAACGAATGAATAAACTGAACAATTAAATTTATTACAGAAGTATAAATAATTGGCTTCACTAAATCCCAAATTGAAAAAAATAAAAAATAATTGGCTTCACTAAACATTTTTTTTTTTTCGTCATTAAATATTCTTAAATAAATTTTATTCATTTTCGTTTGTTTTTATTCTAAAAAAAAAAGCAAGTAAAGCGGAAAGAAGTCAGACCAAAAAAAGAAAAAAAAGGTAAAAAAAATTTGTTTTGTTTCGTGCTTAAATATTTAAACAAGGGTTAAAGTAACTGGGCTCGTTGACAAACTCTCGGTTAAATGTTTAATCATTTGTTAACTTTCCAACTGTTCATAAAGTGGGTTGGAAAATTTTCAAGTAGGCAAACTAGGCAAAACTTCATTTGGGAAAACTTGTAAACTTTGAACTGGAGATGAAGCAAGGCAACTTTGTGACGTCAACTCTCTAACTTGTCTGATCCCCCACCTGACTGCGACACATTTGTTCTAACTTACCCCCACAATACGGGATTAATCATTTTAATAATTAAATTAAAATCACATTTACAATTAGACCTCAAGTTTTGAAATTAAATTTAATGAGTCAATCAGTTTATTTTTTTTACTTTAAATGAAATCATAATTATTATTAACAATGGGAGATAGACAGAAAAATAGACTTCAGAGCCGGGACTTGAACCATGGGCCTCTAAATAGTAAGAGCGCTAAACTGGAAATATAGAGGCCCGTGGTTCTAGTCCCGGTGCTTGAGTCTATTTTTCTGTCTATATCAATCGTAGATAAAAATATTTGTAGGGCATACTATTGTCCTATTTTAGCTTCGTAACCGTAACAGGTTAAAGAATATTTTATAAAAAATATTTAATCCGAGCTAACCTAAGGTAACGAAATAATTCTGACCATTCTAAAAGAAAGACATTTTATAAATTTCGTAATTCATATAACACATTACATGACTCATTTTCGTTGCAAAATGTTTAACCCATGTTATTGAGGAATTATATTTAGGAGCATGCCTATAATTTTTCTGTGTCCTCGGTTCTACCTACGGACCCTAAAATATAATTTAAATTTAAACTTTTATCAGTCTGCATGTCCTAATATATAATTTTTTTTTTTTCTAAGAGGAGTATATCGACTGAATGATTTATCCGCTTAAATATTTCTAGTTATATATATAAATAAAATAAATATTAATTCAATGAACAAATTTACTTATTATAAAAGAAATATGTATTTTTAACTTAATAAATAGCTTTTTTAAAAAACAAAATTGTTCAATTGTTTATGCGATAAAAAATAATCTATGATAATGAGATAACTTTTCATTCGACAAAGTTATAAGGAGGCACCTGATGTTAATTCAACAAGGGTTTATTAATAAAATTAATTAATTAAGTGGTATTATGATATGAAAGTAAGTGGTGTTGAAGTGTGCGGTTCAAAAGAAGCAGATAGAAGAGTTCTCTAAGTAAGTGCCACTTTGGATAACATTGAGTGCCCTCTCAATTCCTCTCAATAACTTGTACATAAATACAAACACCCTCTCGATTCTAACTTATTTAACTCTCAATTATATTGACAATTCCTTTAATAATTATACTCTCAAATATAATATTCAACTATATGTGCTTCCGAGCTATAACCTATCACTCCAGAGGGCCCATTGAAAGTATTGTTAAGTTAAAAGACAAGAATTTTTAAGTTAAAGAATATGAATTGTTAAGTTAAAGGACATGAATTGTTAAGTTAAAGGACATGAATTTTTAAGTTAAAGGACATGAATTGTTAAGTTTTAGAGGACAAGAATTCCTTAATCATGACGTCACCATATAAAAGATTTACAAACTGTTACTGTAGCCCTTTTTCAATCTTAATTATTATAAATAGCAATAACAAAATAATATCGTTATGGATGGAGGAAATAATTGTTCTCCAGTGTAGCTTAGTTGGTCAGAGAACTGTAACGGAAATATAGAGGCCCGTGGTTCGAGGCACAGCGCTGGAGTCTATTTTTCTCTCTCTATATTCCATTGTTAATAATAATTATAATTTTATTTCATTTAAAATTTAAACTTTCCGTAGTTTCAATACTACCAAAAACTTAAAAAAATAATATATAAATGACAATATAAAAAAATATTTGTAATTTATTATTATGTTTAAAATTTAAATTATATAAACTATATTTTTCCCTTAAAACATTATTCCACCCTCAAAAATGTTAAGTACCTTTCAGACATTCAATTTATCTGCCAACAAGAGATCCAACCCATGTTACATGAATTGAAGTTTATGTATTTGAAACACCGTTTTAAGTCTATATCTATATGTTCAATTATAATTACTCTTTTTATGGTTTTGGTTCCAAGCTTACCGAAGGTAACGGAAGCAATAAGATCATTCTAAAGAACTAAAATATATTATGTTTCCGATTTAAAAAAAAAAAAATCCAAGACAGAATTCCGTTTCAGACATCAGGGATCATTTTTGGTCCCGTGTCTGTCTGTCTGTAGCTCAATTTTTAATTTAATAAACGACGATTTAATAACGACTCGTCCGATTTTAGTGAAATTTGTATGGTAGGTCATAATTAGCTTATTGTTGGCCCATATAAGTTTTAACCTTCTGCCCCTATTTGATTCTTTTCCACATGCGAACAAACATACATTTATTTATACCTATATCTTCAAAAGTACTGTGAGATTTTTATGAAATTTGGATGGTTTGTCGAAAGTAGACCGCCGATGAGCATTAGATTAATTTCAACCGTCTGCGCTTTAACTTTTGCTTAATTGATACATTAATTTATGTAAAAACATCTAAAGCAAATACGACTACCTCCTGCGAGTACCTAGTTCCCTAGTACCAGTGGAACTCTTTTCGGGTAGGAGAGGCCCCTACAGCTGGAGACTGGATTGCACACCTCCTATAGCTTTCTAACTCTCTGTTACACTTCTCTGAGTTTTTAGGTAACATAACGCTTTTTGCCGTATGTACCATAGCCTAAACATGAAATGTCAATATCAAAATAATTTTTGACAAATTAAAAAAATGGGGGAAACAATTAAATAAATTAGACAATGAAGGTTTTTATAAGCATAAAATCAATTGAGTACGTGATAGGATGCGAGGAATGTGCCATACTAATTGCGGTAGACTATTTTTTTTTTTGTTTCTTTTACGTGCCGATATTAAAACATGATTAGGTTATTAAAGGGCAGGTTAGGTTATCCGGCCATTTTACTTATCGATAAGATGCGATCAACAGTTTAAAATATAGCTTACTTATCTGGAATTCGAACTCACCAGATATGTTGATGTTTAGACCTTGATTTCAGGAGGATTTGTGAAAATACTATCAAATAAATCTTTTATATAATCGAGTAGTGTCCCGACGTCGGGCGACGGCGACGTCGACGGCGACTCCCCCCTAAATGATTTATAACGTTAAAAATTGATGAGCTATAAGCTAGCTTTGAACCAGTGACCTCCAGCACATGAAGCATTAAGTCTAACACTGAGCCATCCCACTGTTATGAAGCTCCTGGCATAAAACTTTTTATTTAAACAGTAAATATCAATTTAAATATTTTAATTACAACTAATTATCTCTCAGCTCTTTTTTTTAACTATATTTATACTGCCCATTGCCACGGGCTTAACGGTTAATATATATTGTGAGTATACTATATATGAGTATACACTTTTCCACAATTCTCAACTATTTTTCTTTATCAGACATCTTAAATACCATCGACCATTTTAAAGTATAAAATTGTTCTGATGTTACTTCTTAAAATCTTATCGTCGAAATCAATTTAAATTATTCAAATATGCTATTCACAGGTTTTTTTTGAAATGTGGAAAAAGTTAAATAAAGCTGTATAACCTTGAATAATTTCACAGCCAACGTAAAGAAAATCTTAAGATAGTCCCTCTTCTGCTTAGCTGCAATACACACACACATATAAATATATATATATATATTTGGTAATTTTTGCCCTTGCATTTTGTTCCCCTTTTTAGTCACAGAGAAAAATTTAACAATAGAAACATCTTACGTCGTGAATTTTTAAACAAATGTCAACGAGATTTTTTTTGTATAAAAAAAAGGAAAAAGAGTTACAAAATAGAAAAATATTTAACAATAGAAAAATTCTACGTCGAATATTATTTAAACAAAAAAAAATTTAAGGAGATTAAAAAAAAAGAGATTTAAAATAACTTGCTGCCGCTGGGGATTCAACGCTGGGATCCCACATTAATTAATTCTTTATCGAGCTCAGGGGAGGAATATTTTTTAATTTTCTATAGTGAAAGATTCAACCGTAATGGTTAGATCTGTGTAAATTATAAATCTACGAATCAATGGTTCAATTCTAAGTGATATGGTTGGTTTTTTTATGAGTCTTCATTCAATAATAGTTAGTTAATTTGTTTTAAGATATGAATTCCCAGAAATTTTGATATTCTTATAAGAACAAAAGTTTAAGCGTGTCACTTCCTACAAATAATTTCATTTTTTTCTTTTCTTTCTATACCTTACACACGAATTCATTCGGAAAATTGTTTGATACAAAAGAAAAAGGGAGGGAAACAATGACGGGAAAATCTCTCGAGGGAAGACAAAGCCACAAGCAAAAAAGGAAAGAGAAAGCGTAAAAAGGATAAATGTGAAAGAAAATGTAATTCTTATAAGAACCGGCTGGGGCACGTTGAATTTCCCAGCGGCTCGGTCAAAAGAAAAACTCTACCTCAGGGCATACGACTGAGGATAATGCGACAACAGCGTTCTCTTCCTACATAAACGGACAGCAGAAGAAACAGTTCCGTGTAGACGCTAGCGCTCCCCTGGGTACGGGAGGAAATAGAGAAAACCTTTGCATTACATGCATCCGTGCTGACCACTGACTCAAAAAACTTTTTGTTTAGTAATATTATAAAACTATTCTGACCCGAGATGATCAGAATAAAATTTTCTTCTCATAAATATCGTTATAAAAAATAATGTATTTTCACATTATGCGTATACTTTTTTGGAACGGAGTTCCTTATGGCACGTTCTGGATTCCGGGAGTGAATCTGAAAAAAACGACCAAAATCGTTTCCCGCCAAATCCGTCACGAAATCTATCGATGACAATAACTTGAGTAAAAGTTCACCGAGTTAGTTGAAATTTGGTACATAAGTTCATTTTACCAATGCCCAGGCTAAGTTCATTGGACAGCGTTATCCGCCCAAGCGTTCACGTACAACGCTCGCGTGAACGTAAGCTTCAAAAATGTTAAGACGGGAAAAAGTGTTATTAAGACAGCATGTTACTTAACTTGTTTTGTTTATTTTTGTTATATAATGTCAAATGTCACTTATTTCAGTCTAACATTCTTTAACAATCATATACTATTTAAATATTTTTTTTCTTATATTCAATACATATTTATAGTAAGATGCTTGCTTTAATGATACAAATAACACTTTTCTTTTAATTTTGCCTTAACTCCGCTAGGTACAAACAGTTAGTTACTTTTAATTTTGCCTTAACTCCGCTAGGTACAAACAGTTAGTTACTTCTAACTCCACCATGTATAAGTAGTTAGCAACGTATATACTTAGCAGTGTGGTTTTGTAATTTACATTTCATGTAAAATGTAAGAAACTTCGTTCCTACCGGGTGTCCCGCGACACTACACGTATTTTTTTTAATTACTTTAAAATGGAAATGAAAATTTAATTTAAATCCTTTATTACAAGCTTTTATTAATCTTGCAATGTTTGTATGTATGAATGTATGTATGCATGTTCGGGTCAAATCTTGCAACTAAATTTTAAAGTAATTCAGTTATTCTTAACCGTTTGAATTCAAATATTGGATACACATTTAGTTTGGATTTCAATGCATGGTTAGCTAAGTGAAGTCATTCTAAATCCAATATGACGGACAACCCAAGATGGCGGAAAGGGTTTGCTGAGAAGACTACGAATAAAAAAATGTTTTAGCGAATTTTCGAAGATTAAGCTATTGATTAATTATTAATTTTCGAAAATTAAGCTATTGCAATGGCTTCAAAATTTTTGTAATGCGAATTTTTGAAAAATTGTTTCATCGAAATCCGTTTCAGGCCATTCTGAATCGATCCCTAAATGTTAACACTTTTTTATGTATGTATGTATGTATATANTTTCCTTCAAGGAGTTCAAGCAGGTATGAAAAGTGCTTTCCTTTTACCCCATGTTAAAGATAGAGGATGTAGGGTATTCCTCTTGAATCTTACTCAGACAGACACGGAAATACTTTCCTTCAAGGAGTTCAAGCAGGTATGAAAAGTGCTTTCCTTTTACCCCATGTTAAAGATAGAGGATGTAGGGTATTCCTCTTGAATCTTACTGACAGACAGACATGGAAATACTTTCCTTCAAAGAGTTCAAGCAGGTATGAAAAGGCTTTTTTTACCCCCAGACAAGTTATATCAATGCAAAGTTATATCAAGTCTAAACTCACAAGGAGGTCCCAAGGTATTTTTAGGTTAAAGTTTTCCTTATTACATTTAGTGATACGTAAAAAGAAACTAAACGTATGAAAATGTCAGTATATAGGTATATATATATATACTCGTATGTAGATCTGATTTATGTCCCATTAAGAAACTGCCCAAGTGTTAAGCAAAACAAAAAGGCAACTTACAATAGTTTTCTGCCCATCTTCATCTAATACAATAATTTGGGCAACATTAACAGCGTTGAGCGTCATCATTTAGGGCAGATCTTAGACTGACCAAAAGCAAAACTGCGGAATGCGATAAAAATGATTTACTAAATGAGATGTCTGAGCAAATTTAAGTCAAAAGCAGCAAATATCACTGTGAGATATCTGGAGGCGATTCTCGTTTGTTGACTGGTATTCGTATTAAAGTTCATCAAAGGGCACAAAGGTCTAAGTGAGGAAAGCGACAAGCAACAAAGAAGATTACTGAATAAAAACATTGACTTAAGGGTCTTACATTAGTCTCTGACATTGAATGACTCGCCTACTTCATATTATATCTGATTATGTAACTCTAGTTCTTCCATAAGCGGCACTGATGATGGCTTTGTGGATATGAAAACCAAAAGCTGCTTCGATAAATAAACAAGTTATATTTTACGAGGAGTGACTACTTTTTGTATCCATAAGGATTTAAAAAAATAAAATACATTATGTACTTTTAATGGTTATATATTTATTAAGACACGAGAAAAACAAGTTTTATTTGTAAATCTTTAAATGGTAATTTTATACATTCATACGTATATACATATAAATATATATACATGTAAAATGTTAATGTAAGTTATGTCATTGTATACTTTATAAATATTTGATAAAAATACAGACCTATAATTATGAAGGCAATTTCTTTCAAGGGGTGGAACCCAGAACGGGGGGTACAGTTTATGCATGTCTTTATCACTAAAAAAGTGAGTATGAGAATGAATAACACTGATAAAAAAGCACTCGCATTGTAGTATTATTGGGTATTATTATTGAATACTTGTTTAGGTAAGGTCTAAAAAGTTCTCAATATTAATAATAAAATGTAATAATAAAGTTGCAATTTTCGAATAAATCTAAAATTTAAACAATAATCCCCTGTTGATAGAAATTCCAATTCAAGCTAATAATTTTATGCTCACCATTCAGAGCTATAAATAGTAATCCTAATAAAAAAAATAAAAAAATCTCCAATAAACACTCCTAACTATAATGCCGGATTCCCCTTTAGTGAAATATGAAATATATGTATATAGATTTAAAAGTAAGTATATATATATTTGTACTATATAATACATAAAATAATATTTAAAATAAATA
>KZ651272.1:129352-139847 GCA_001010745.2 Gerris buenoi | reverse complement strand
ATAGAATCGACCCCAAGGAATTCAAAAAATAAGGTTTGCCTACTTTCCTCTCTGGGCAACTATGGAGTTGCCAGGTATAAACAGGTGAGTAACGTAATTAATATACCTTCATCAGTTATTATATCGAGTTATATATCAAATGAAAGCTAATTTTATTCCAAATCCAACCGTATTAGGTTGCCTTATCAAAAAGTTGGATGAATCGATGGTTGCTTAGATTTTAGATCTAAATTTTAGAATTTTAATTTAGAATTTAAGGCAACCTATTACGGTAGGATTGGGAATAAAATTAGCTTTAATTTGATATATAACTCGATATAATAACTGATAAGGGTATATTAATTACGTTACTCAATTCTTTATGCCTGGCAACTCCATAGTTGTCCAGAGAGGAAAGTAGGCAACCCTTACTTTTTGAACTCCTTGGGGTCGATCCTCTCAGTTAATGTTCGATTTTCATGAATAACACATCGGGGAAGTTGAAGTAAGGGGAAGGTTATAAACAGTTTATAATTTAACACCATCGGTACGCGATTTCGCTAGGCAACCTATTTGCGATGTATNTTTTTAGCCTTAATTTATAATTATTGTGCCTTACCTTCTCTGGACTTGTGTCACATAGCTGATGGATGTCAGACTCTTCACTTTCCTTCCAACAATCAGAACCTGTAACAATCAATGCATTTGCTGAACAGAATTCAAGACTTATAGTACATTAAATTTGAACTCCTGATATCACAAAAGATTTTTTGACCATACGCCAATTCTGAGCTTTGGAGGAGTGCCAACATTATGTATCTACATTTTACCTCTATCTATCTATCACTGCCCAACTTGAATGAAATAGGTGTAAATTGAAAATTTATATGACTACTAAAAAAAAATGTATACATAATCTGTTATGTTTATTATCCCTCGGATGCACTCGGTGCAATAGAGACATAAGGATGCATGCATCCCTGATAGGAAAATAAATATGAACGTGAAAACATCTTAGGAAAATATCTAATAATAAAACATTTAAAACGGTTTAATTATTTTATTATTTATTCTTATTGCTTTATTGTCTTATAATTTTTTTTAAACACAAAATCAGCCAATCTCCAAATTAATTTTCATATTTTTATAAAGGTACCATATTACTTTATTTAGTACTATTGGTATAAATTTCACTAATCAAGGGAAAGTGGCATGGATCCCCTGCCTGGACAATCAAGATGTCAAGCATCGGTTTTTCTGATAATAACAAGAAATGGTCATACGATTATAACGATTATGGTCATATGTAGCACAAGGAATTTTAATGATAACGCTTCCTGCCACAGCTTCTTTGTTTGGAATGTTTCGGAGGATTTGGCTAATTTGGATCGTACGTGCCATTGAAATTTCTTCGACTTGGACCTCTAACTGCTAACTGGTTTATATACAGGAGGGTTGATTTTCTTCAGGAAATGAGCGGAGCTCCAAAAAGCAGTGCGGAGTGGCTATTGAAAATTCAAGAGTACACAAAATTAAGGTTTTGGAACGAAGTTCCTTATGGCACGTTCGGAGCCTGGGAGTGAATCCGAAAAAAACGACCAAAATCACCGTCAAAAAATAACCGTCACAAAATCACCGTCACGAAATCTACAGATGACGATAACTTGAGTAAAAGATCACCGAGTTAGATGACATTTGGTACACATGTTCATTTTACCAGTGCCCAGGCTGAGTTCGTCGGAAAAAGTTATCCGACCAAGCGTTCACACGCAACGCTCGCGTAAACGTAAGCTTCAAAAGACGGGAAAAAGTGTTATTAAGGAAGCCTGTTACTTGACTTGTTTTGATTATTTAGGTTATATATGTAAAAAATGACACTTTGTTTTTTGAATAAATAAAATATAATCATGTAAAATTTCACCCTGATACAAGCAGAAGCTGCAGAGTAGGGAGGAGATAAATATATTTTATAATATTTTAAATTAATTGGCCGGGTAGGTTACAACAGTCCTATTTCAATCCAAACTCCTTTGACAGACATACTCTTTCACTATAAACTCATCATGATCAACTATTTTCTTATATTCAATATATATTTATAGTAAGACGCTTGCTTTAATTATACAAATAATGATTTTATTTTAATTTTGCCTTCAAAATTCAAAAGTAAACATTCGTTACTTTTAATTTTGTCTCTTTCTAACTCCGCCCTGTGTAAGTAGTTAGCAATGTATACGTACTTAGCAGTGTGATTTTATAATTTATATTTAATGAAAAATATAAGGAACTTCGTTCCTACCGGGTGTCCCACGACACCACACGTATTTTTTGTATTATGGTCGTTCCCAAGAACGAAATTTTGATGACTCCGTATTTAAAAAATCCTGGACAGATATCTGGTTCAGACATCAGGGAATATATTTGTTCTAATGCCCGTCTTTTGCGAGACCCCACCATAAATAAAAAGCAATTTGACCGAATAAAAATCAAATTGGGATGGGTATATTGTAATTAGTCTCATTAAGTTTCAACCTTCTGCGCCCATTAGCTTCGCTTTCATGAAAGCAAAACTTGTTTTATATTAACACCTATAACTTTAAAAGCGCTTAACTGATTTTTAAGAAAAAAAAATTAATATAAACTTGATTCATGATAAAATTAAAATTGTAGGTTAAAATCATTAAAACATTTTATATCAAATTAATTTAAAATTCAAGAAAGAAATGTAACTTTAATATAAGAAGAGAGCTTAAAAATATGGAAAACTTCCAGTTTTCTTATTTAAATCCACCAACATTAATTTACATTTTTATTAAATTGGAAATAATTAAAATTATTTATGTGCTAATTTTGTTTCCAATATATTAAAATACGAGATATTACGATAAAGCTAAATAAACCTTATTAATACAATTTGTAATTAATTATTTTAAAACACGAATGCTTTAATTACTGCTGCAGGGTTATAAATAATAATAATATGTATATCGATATTTCCTTTTACGAACTGAATCAATTTTTGACACGTGGGATTTTAATTTCATAATCATGTTAACAATAGTACATACTGAAAGGTTCTGCGTATAGCTAAGATCGCATTGAACTAAACCCCTGTGTTAATTGTAGTTTGATTCCCAGAAATATGGGATAGGTTTCTCATTATCACTTGGAATAGAAGTTTAAAGTGGCTGTGCTGCTTTTATACTTTCTCATGTACGTAGGTAGAAATAAAAATTTTGTTGGAACAAAATTTCGATTTTTAGATTTTGATGGATTTAAATGTTTTGAGGTCCCCTGAGTAAAAAAAAATCTGACTGTCGTCCGTTGTCTTTCGCCTGTCCCCTGTTGTCTGTCGCCTGAAGAGGATTTTAGTCTGTTGTCGTTGTCATACCTCAGTCGTCTCTAAGGACCAGTTTCAACCACTTTTTTAAGCTATATGTATGGTATTTGGTTTGCAGTTCTTTCCAGCCACATCCCAACTTGATATTATGATTTTCTAGTATAATAATCAATGAAGTTTACTTCAAAAGCAGGCCTAAACTACATTTCCGATTCTTATAAAAAAATAAAAAAAATAAAAAAAAATAAAAAATACAAAATACAAAAATAGATTAATTAAAAATAGTTTTATATTTGTAAATACCATAGTTGTTAAAAAATCATACCCCGAGATAAATCAAAAAAATCATTACAACTATAAATTTGGAGGGACTGTCCCTCCAAAAACCTCGGTCCGTGACGGCTCAGACAAACTTTCTCATATACGAGTTCATTATTACTTTAGCCCAGTGTTTTCTATTTATTATTTTCGTAGGTACATTTAATTATTGTTGCACATTTTCTCAAAATTTATCATCAAACTTCTCCTTGGCGGGCAATCGAACCCAGCCTCTCACCGTCCACGTTTAAAGCTATCTGCTCAGGAACTAGTTTTTTCCTGGGAAAACGGCTTATATTGTTAGATATAAGATTGTACCAGCTGATACTGATTTTAATAGATTAGCCGATTTTCTGATTCGACGATTCAAATCTCATGCTCCTTAAATCGAGTATTTATAAATTCGTCCTATTGGCTGAGAATAGTAAAAATGCCGTGATATGTGACTACATACTTTTTTAATGTTTGTTATTGACAATAGTTCGGATGAATATGCATATATCCTAAAAATATGCACATATTCTCAATATATGCACTCAAATATATTTGAATAGAGCTATGCAAAACGAGGGTTTAATCATGACATTTGAAGGTTAGATAGGAGAATACACTAGAATAACCACCAAAAATAGAATTATTGACTATAATTTAAAAAAAAAGAAGTTATACTCGTATTTAAATATTATTAAAAATTTACAAAACATTAACATGAGTGGCACTTCTTTAGATTGTTACTCCCCTTATAAAAAAAGACAGTGGTGAGTAACAATCTAAAAAAAAGTGTAAAAATGTTCACAAAACATTAAAATGGGGGAACTTCTTTATATTGTTACTCCCCCCTGAATAAAAATAGCGGGGAGTAATGATCTAAAAAAAGTGTAAAAATGTTCTTCTTTGGACTGTTACTCCCCTTATAAAAGCAGAAGTGTGATATTCCTATATCCCAAAGTACATTCCATATAACATTCCTTTGTCTTAATAGTTTTTAGTCAGTCATTTATATTAAAAAAAAGAGGAGTAACAATCTAAAGAAGTAGCATCATGAGTTTGATGGCAATATTTTTTTAAATTTAGTCAAACATCATGTTTGTGCAAACATCAAGTAGCTTCATACATGGCCAAAATGTTTGCGCAATCATTTTGACCGTGTATAGGGGCCTTTATTTTAATTACAAAAATGTGTGTCATGATGATAAAGGATGAATGTGTGAAAGACGAATGTGTGTCATCATCCTAATTTCAATTTCATCATGTTCAATTTTCATTTTGTTTTTCCTCACCATATTATCTTTAAATTAAAAAAAAGGGATTTTGAAATAAAAACTTAATTTATTTTTATTGTTGCTGATGCATTCCAAGGCTAAAAAGATACGTTTGACAGACATCTTTCCCTACATTTAATTTTGTAAAGCGCTTTTTTATTTTTCAATTTCCTTAATTGAAAATGAAAAGAAGAGTGAAAATGAGAGGAGGGGGGAAAAAATATAATAAAAAAAACAAATTTTATTTAAAGTTGTCTCAACGGCATTTAAAAAGGATCTCAGAGAAAATGGACTTCCAATTCAAAATAAAACCATACGGAGAAAAAAAAATAAAAATAAAAACTTTAGCTAATAAAATGCACTTTGTTCAAGTAGTGGAGGCGGGGATTGAGGCAATACATTAAAAAGATGGCAAATGTAAATGGCTTGGGTTAAAGGACTTAAGACTAGCTGAAGCAGTCATCAAAGTAAAGATGGCGGAGTTATTTCTGTAAGGAGCCAGAAAGACGGAAATAAAATAAAAATATAAGTATCCTACATAGCGCAATGTCTCCTAGAGAGGATATAACCTGGAAAAGGAGATTGGCACCGTAAAAAACAAAAACAATAAAAACTTAGATGTTTGTGTTTACAGAAAACAATGGAGGGTATTTTATGTATAGCAACACCTGTTTCAAGTCCATTTGAACATTTTTTTTTTTAAGAAATTCCTGACTTAAAAATAATAAAGGCAAAATAAAAATGACCTAATTAGCAGTCGAACGGGACTAAAACCCAAAAGAAAAAAAAAAAAAAATAAAGGCAAAATTTTCCATTAGCTTATAGCATTAACATATGCCACATATGGTCTCAAAGAAAATTAGTATAGTAATTAGTAAATGCTTATTTAGGATTGGGCTTGGGTTTGCGTAACGCTTACATTGGTTTGAGGTAGAAAATTGTGATATAGTTTGAGATGGTAATTGGTAATGCGAGGTTTTCGGAGTTGTTTACGGGTCAAAATGTTGTTGAAGGTGTGTAGGGAGATGCATTCTATGAGATCGGAGTTATAGTTTGAAATGTTAACGCATGGCTGGTTCGATTTAGTTTTATAGTAGGTGAGTCATAAGATGGTTTAAGATAGGTTTGATACGGTAAGAGGTGGTTTGAGGTGATTACTTCTTGAAGATATAATTCTATCGAGCGTAGCTAGTTTTGAAATTATTCTCTTGTGATTTTAAAAGTACGAGTGTTTGTATAACGATAACTGGTACAAATTGACCGATTTTATGTAAATTTGGCACACAAGTGCATTGCAGCATTTGGTATAGCTTTTGGAAATTTCACACTAATATTTTCAATACGTTAAATGACTGCGCAAAACGTTTTGTCAGCATGACCATGTTATACATGAATTTAAAGGTATTGAAAAGTTGAACAAGAATACGGTGAACAAAGAAATATACGAATGAACTATTAAAATTTCACACTATTTTCAAAATGACTGCCAATATGGTGGACAACAAGTTATTTTTCCAGGTTGCTATGTTGAACACATGTAACACATATCTAGGACGAGAGTTTATATATTTCTGGAAGTCTGAAGGGGACCGCACAGTTACGCATTTCTCTCTTAGTTGAAGTCTAAAGGCGGCCACAGACTTCGTTCTTTTTTGGCAGTTTTAACCGTACGGGTAAAACCGAACGGGTAAACACGAAGAACGAAGGTATTCACAGACGTCGCTCCTTTTTGGCAGTTTTAACCGTGCGGGTAAAACCGTACGGGTAAACACGAAGAACGAAGTATCCACAGACGTCGTTCTTCTTTGGCAGTTTTAAGGACGGTTAAAATCAAACCCGTCCTTTTTGACTGTGTCGTCCCACACACGAGCCGTTTTGAACGTGTCGGACGGTTAAAATCAAGCTGTAGCAGATATTTTTGGACGCCGGCAAGACGGACGGTTTTTAGCCACACACCGACCGTTTTAACCGTTCGGATTTACCCGTAGGGTTAAAACTGCCAAAAAAGAACGACGTCTGTGGCCGCCTTAAGAGGACCACACAGTTACACATTTCTCTCTTAGTTGAAGTCTGAGGGAACCACACAGTTACGCATTTCTCTCTTAGTTGAAGTCTGAGGGAACACACAGTTACACATTTCTCTCTTAGTTGATGTCTAAGGGACCACACAGATCTCTCTTAGTTCAAGTCTGAGGTCTGAGGGCACCACACAGTTACGTAGTTTTCTCTCTTAGTTAGAGTCTAAGGGGACCATACAGTAACGCAGATCTCTCTTAGTTCAAGTCTGAGGTCTGAGGGCACCACACAGTTACGTAGTTTTCTCTCTTAGTTAGAGTCTAAGGGGACCATACAGTAACGCAGATCTCTCTTAGTTCAAGTCTGAGGTCTGAGGGCACCACACAGTTACGTAGTTTTCTCTCTTAGTTAGAGTCTAAGGGGACCATACAGTAACGCAGATCTCTCTTAGTTCAAGTCTGAGGTCTGAGGGCACCACACAGTTACGTAGTTTTCTCTCTTAGTTAGAGTCTAAGGGGACCATACAGTAACGCAGATCTCTCTTAGTTCAAGTCTGAGGTCTGAGGGCACCACACAGTTACGTAGTTTTCTCTCTTAGTTAGAGTCTAAGGGGACCATACAGTAACGCAGATCTCTCTTAGTTCAAGTCTGAGGTCTGAGGGCACCACACAGTTACGTAGTTTTCTCTCTTAGTTAGAGTCTAANGCAGCAAAATCAGGTTCTTTGACAATGTTTGGAAATTCATGTAAAATAGAAGCATATTCATTTTTGCTAACCTCAAAAAATTTTGGAGATGTTGTAATCCAATTTTTTATAACTCCTTTAGCTTTAAGTCCAGTTTGAGGATCAGTAAGGACACGATTTTTTATGTCAATTACTAGTTCAAACTTTTCCAAAAAGTCTGCTCCTATTATAGGTGTGCTTACGCTTGCAACCAAAAATGAATGTCTGAAGTCTTTTTAAGGCCTAAATTTACATTAATTAATTTAGAACCAAAAACTTCAATTTTTGAACCGTTTGCTGCTGAAAGTGAATAAAGAGGAAATTTATTGTAAATTTTTGTTTGTGATACTGGAATGACTGAAACATCTGCTCCGCTGTCAATGAGGAAGCTCCTTCCTGCATTAGCATCTTTGATGAATAGGCGACTGGTGTGCGTTAGGGATGGGAAAAACCATTCCATGAGTGGAACGAGTTACGTCGTTTCGTTCCAAACCTNCTGAGGGGACCACACAGTTACACATTTCTCTCTTAGTTGAAGTCTGAGGGGACCACACAGTAACGCAAATTTCTCTTAGTTCAAGTCTGAGGTCTGAGGGCACCACACAGTTACGCAGTTCTCTCTTAGTTAAAGTCTAAGGGGACCATACAGTAATGCAGATCTATACAGTAACGCAGATCTATACAGTAACGCAGATCTCTCTTAGTTCAAGTCTGAGGTCTGAGGGCACCACACAGTTACGTAGTTTTCTCTCTTAGTTGAAGTCTGAGGGAACACACAGTTACACATTTCTCTCTTAGTTCAAGTCTGAGGGACCACACAGTTACACATTTCTCTCTTAGTTGAAGTCTGAGGGAGCACACAGTTACACAGTTCTCTCTTAGTTGAAGTCTGAAGGGGACCACACAGTTACGCAGTTCTCTCTTAGTTGAAGTCTGAGGGGACCACACAGTTACACATTTCTCTCTTAGTTGAAGTCTAAAGGCGGCCACAGACTTTGTTCTTTTTTGGCAGTTTTAACCGTACGGGTAAAACCGTACGGGTAAACAGAGAGATTTCTCTCTTAGTTGAAGTCTGAGGGACCACACAGTTACGCAGTTCTCTCTTAGTTGAAGTCTAAGGGACCACACAGTTACGCAGTTCTCTCTTAGTTGAAGTCTGAGGGGACCACACAGTTACACATTTCTCTCTTAGTTGAAGTCTGAGGGACCACACAGTTACGCAGTTCTCTCTTAGTTGAAGTCTGAGGGACCACACAGTTACACATTTCTCTCTTAGTTGATGTCTAAGGGACCACACAGTTACGCAGTTCTCTCTTAGTTGAAGTCTGAGGGGACCACACAGTTACGCAGTTCTCTCTTAGTTGAAGTCTGAGGGGACCACACAGTTACACATTTCTCTCTTAGTTGAAGTCTGAGGGGACCACACAGTAACGCAGATTTCTCTTAGTTCAAGTCTGAGGTCTGAGGGCACCACACAGTTACGCAGTTCTCTCTTAGTTAAAGTCTAAGGGGACCATACAGTAACGCAGATCTATACAGTAACACAGATCTCTCTTAGTTCAAGTCTGAGGTCTGAGGGCACCACACAGTTACGTAGTTTTCTCTCTTAGTTAGAGTCTAAGGGGACCATACAGTAACGCAGATCTCTCTTAGTTCAAGTCTGAGGTCTGAGGGCACCACACAGTTACGTAGTTTTCTCTCTTAGTTAGAGTCTAAGGGGACCATACAGTAACGCAGATCTCTCTTAGTTCAAGTCTGAGGTCTGAGGCCACCACACAGTTGCGCAGTGCTCTCTTAGTTCAAGTCTGAGGTCTGAGGCCACCACACAGTTGCGCAGTGCTCTTTTACGCCGGGTAATATCTTCTGTTTGTTTTAATTATTATTTCCCCATTTTCCATTTTCCCACCAATGTCTGGTTTTTCCGCCGACCAGAAACAACTAACTTTGATAAACAAAAACTACCGGTATTGCAACTGTTATTTTTATTGTGTCGATCAATAAAATAAAATAGTATCGCTGTTATGTTTTGCGTTAACATTGGTGAAGGTGAATGTTATACGGAGTAAAAATAACACGGAAATGTTTTTCCGAGGTATTAGATAAACATAAACGAAAGCCCGCAGGAAATCAAAACAGGACCGTATAAACCCTTACCATTCCATTTCCCTGTGGGGTCTCATAATATTGATTTACGTTTAAAAAATTAAACCGTACAATAAATGTATTGTTTCTATCGATATATTTACGTAAATAATACTGGCACTTCTTTAGACTATCACTCGTCTGTTTTTTTTTCTTAGAATATAAATTACTTTGACTAAATAATTATTTAGATATAAGAATGTAGTCCAATATACTTTGGGACAGAGGAATATCACACTTCTGTTTTTATAAAAGGAATAACTGTTTAAAAAAGGACACCTTTAAACTGTTCACCTTCTTTAAATTGTTACTCCCCTCTGTTTTTTATAAGAGGAGTAACAATCTAAAGAAGTGTCATAACACTGATATCCTTCTTTGGTTTTCTGAACCACAGAACAAATTTATTAATTAAGTCTCACTATTCTTCTTTTTTCTTTTTAAACTTACTGTTGGATTCCACCTGGCAATCTGACAAACGACTTGATGTCATGTGTGGGGTTCTTCTAACTCGTATACTAACTTCTATATTATAATATCTTAACTAGGAAACTATTTAGAACGTAAAACTCAATTCAAAATTTAATATATAAAAATATTGACAACTTTGACAAAATACTAAAAATAATAAAATAAATAAATAATATTACGTAGGGGCTAAGTCCCTACAGGACCCCCTCCCCAGCTGAAAGCGGACTTTTTTCGCTTTGTCTTTGCC
>KZ651272.1:68341-83787 GCA_001010745.2 Gerris buenoi | reverse complement strand
AAAAAAAAAAAAAAAAAAAAAAAAAAAAAAAAAAAAAAAAAAAAAAAAAAAAAAAAAAAAATTGAACATAAGACCAGTTTTCAAAAATGTAATTTATTTTATTAATTATTTCTCTCTGTTTAGTATTAAAATCCAACAATCGTAGATAAAGTACGGTACGCAACTCGTGCGAAAACGGCATTTTGCTTTGCTCGTGTGGTATGGTAGGTCATACTCAGCCCATTGTTGGTCCCATATAAGTTCCAAACTTCAGCTCCTCTTTTTTTTTTCTCTTTCCCATGCGCACAAACATACATTTATCTACACTTATATTGTTCAAAAGTACTTATTTTTATGAAATTTTGATGGTTTGTCGAAAATAGCAAACAGATTAATTTCAACCATCTACACTCTAATTTGATATTTTTATGCAGGTAAAAAACCAAAGCAATTTTTACCGATGNTGGGCTAGGGGGACAGAAGAGGGTTTTCAAGCAAAACGAGGCATGAAAAATGTTTAAATAAAGTACATACTAAGAAATTAGGATAAACACAAGGTTACAATAGGTTTGTTCCAACCAAGCATTGTACCGTTCATGGGATCGTCACCGGCATGCGCAATAGATAAAAGCCGTTCCAAGCCGACTTTTTGTCTAGTAATTTTTTAAATTGGAGTGGAGACATACAAACGTGGAGACAGCTTATGTCAGCTTATGATAAAAATGTAAACATCGTAGGCCACTAATGTGAAGTTAAATTTCATAGCCCAGAGTTACAAAATAAGTGCGTGGAGTGCTTGTAAATGCTTTTCGTAGCTATTAAATTATAACTTGGTTAAAAATAATTTATGAACGATATTTAATGTCTAAATTAATGAATATCTTGGATTTCAGTGCGTGGTCGAATAGCACGTATATGCCGTCCAAAACAAAAAAGCAGCATCTCCAAATCAAGAGTTTTGAGAAAAACGAAAACAAAGCATTTTATGCTCTGCCACCATTTTAACATTAACTTTTTAAATTTTTTTTTATTGATTATATGTGAAATATTGTGTTCTTTAAAATACTGATCAGTTTTTATAAAAAAATAAAAAATTAACCTCTTAAATGGCGGATACTGCTTTTTAGGGTTGTTATTGTCCATTAAGATTAATGACAATAACCTATCCTTTGCAGAAAATGTTCGTAGGATCATTCAAATAATATTTATTAATAGAATGCTTGATCATGGTTTTTAGAGAAAATAAAAACATTGTATACACACATACATTCAAGCCCTCAAAAGTAAAATACCTTAACCCCTATTTTTCTAAATTGGGGAAAATAATTTAATATAATTCACTTAAAATGCAAATATGCTGCTGGGAAAATAAAAAAAAATGCTTTATTTATTTAACAACACTAACAATTTAAACTTGTTTAACAAAATTATAAATAATGCCTTCTAAATATCCAGGAGCTACCCAAAACTATTTTTTTTTTTTAGTTAAAATTCTGTGAGGACCTCAAATAATGATATATAAATTTGTATTTTTAGAAAGAACGAATCTCTTTGAAAAATATTTTTGTTTTATTCATTGTTTATCATAAACAAAATTTTATTCTTCATTGAAGAATGGAAAATTTCCACAGAGGTTCATTCATAGGATAATAAAAGGATTTGGAAATAAACTACATTATATAAATAAAAATACACTGCCAATTAGTGTAGCACATAGCTTCCTCGCATCCTATCATGTACTTTATTGTTATATTAACATTAACGTTTTATTACTTTATTGTTTATTGTGTAAGAACAATTAACAGTTTTTAGCGATCTTTAACACTTAATAGCGGTGACGCTGATGGTTTTACTAAAAAATTGTATTTGAAAAAAATGTTTGTCTCATTGAATAGATAAGTTTTGATTTTTCCCCGGCCGAAAATTTCAATTTTAAATTTGAAGTTCACGTTTACGCGGGCGTTGCGCGTGAACGCTTGAACGGATAACGTTGTCCANACTCACCTCTAAATGATTTATAACGTTAAAAATTGATGTGCCATAAGCTGGGATCGAACCCGGGGCTACTGGGAGTAAGCCAGATACTAAACCATTTGCGCCATACCTATGTAACGGATATCGGAGCACAAAACTTCCTATTTAAATGTTTTAATTATAACTGCATAAAACTTACTATTTAAACAGTAAATATCTCTTTAAATATCTATTTTAATTATAACTAATTATCTCTCAGCTCTTTTTCTCAACCATATTTATTATTCTGCCCGTTACCGCGGGCCTAACGGCTAGTATAGTTTATATTACAATTAACATTTACTTGAATAAATTTGTTGTTTATAAAGTTAAATGAACATAGTTTTCATAGCGCTATAAACAAGTTAGTAGAGCGGTATATCGAAAGGGTGTTTATTGTTTATAAACAAACTACTTAGCACCGTAGTTTATACTAAATACAAAGCAGATATAAACAATAAACACGGCAACATCAAACGAATCCTTATCTTCTGGAATGACCTCTTTCATCTTGGATCCATTACTAATTAATACGTATTGAATAAAATTGGGCTTTTTCTCTGCCAACATTACTTGCCAATAGTACGATTTGTGTAAATGTTTAGTATTTGTGCGTTCCAGACGATACTATGGCGATTGAGCTAAAATAGTTCTCTCACCGTGTTTGGCTATATTTCTCAGGAACTAGATTTTTCCCGGGAAAATTACTTATATGGTGTGATGCTTATTTAAGTGGAATACATTAAAGAATTTTTTAATCAAAATTGTCGGAATCTTTTTTTGCGTTTTTTCAGTTATTGGAGGGTAGCTTCCTCAAATTTCGACCTGTTGGCGCGATCAATCTAAGTGCACTTTCTCACGAGAACGCCACCGGTTGAGACCGACTCACTCTCAGGCACTCCTGATGAATCCTGATGGATGGATGCTCCCTCCTTCACATGAGAGTTCGAGAGCCACCAAGCCAGTAAGTTTCTTGCCTTTAAACAACCGAGTTTAATCTTCTTTCTGTCACCCTGTTTGGAGGCGCTGCCAGACCCAAAAGTGGCGCCTTTCAGTGTCGCTGCAAGCTACCATATACAATGTATTAGATTAATAGTATTAGTGCCCTAAGATTTCTACTGCCCTTGGGCCGAATGAAATCAGTAATCCGTATACTACCTATACCTGAAATTCTTTCTGTAATTCACAGGTCTCATTAATTGGGCAAATCACAGAATTCATGTATGAACTTCTGTATGAACTTCTGGTCTTAAGCACTTCCCTAACAAATATTTACCTAGTACATACTCTCTACCCCATATTGCTTTCTACATTTCAATGTTGTTACTAAACCCTACGTGTCGTTTTGGGTCAAATCGAAATTGATTCCAGGTTAACTTTCGATAACTCAGAGGTTATTTTCTCGAACACTATGCAGTAATCCAGTTCAATATTTATTATTTTACCGTGCAGTTATTTTTAATTTTGTATTTACACATATCACAAAATCAATAAATTGAATATTTTATTAAAAATATTATAGATGTTATTGTTTATAAATTACTGTAATTATCCACGTCCTAAACCAATTGAACCTTAATTGTTATCAACCATCTTAGTTAAAATTAACCTTACACTTATGGTGATATTGTACATATTTACTCAGCACCCTTTATATAATAAATAAATACATTTTTTACTAACAAGAATGATTATAGTTATTTGAACTTGTTTTATATGTGTATTAACTGATATGATTAATACATTTTATTTTGTTTTATATATTTATTAAAATTAATACAATTTTAATTACATAGAATAATTAACTAACTAAAATATTGAACTAAACTACCTATTATCAATAAAAATATGTAAGTAGTAATACTGTTATATAAGTACCTACTAAATAATAATTATAATTTTTATTTTAAAACTGGTTACAATAGTTAGTAATACTCTATGGAATTTTACCATCTCTTTAGTTATTTAATTTTTACGTACATCTTTCCGTAGTATTAAAACTACTAAAAACTTAAAAATTGAATTTCTAATAGATTGTACGAGGTACAGGTACTAATTGAGTACTTTACAATTATAAGCGTTAACTCTCGGTCTAGTTCGGTTGCCGTGAATATTTGGCTCTCTAGATTTGTTGAATAAGATTGAAAGCTTGGATTCGGGGAATTTGTATCGGTTACGACAGAGAAAAATCATTCTCCCGTATAGCTCAGTTGGCAAGAGCACCTGTAACGGATTAAANAGATAAATCTGGAAGCTAGAAGTGCAAAAAGGGAGTTCAAAACGGTTTATTGGTAGTATGACCCTAGACTTGGACTTTATAAATAGTGTAGAGGTAGGTTATTACTTAAGTCAGTTTATGCTATATTCATTTTCTTTCTCACATAAATCAGCTTCATATTTTATAGCCTGATCTTGGACAGCACTTTAATCAAAATTATGAATGTTTCCAAGAAAAACTAATTTACAGATTTCGAAATTACGGACCTTCCAACGCATTAACAAAACATGGTTCAATTCTAGGAGGCTGGGTATATTTGTGCACGATTTTATTTAACTTCACGTGTTATTTAAATTTACTTGTTATTGAACTAGAAACTACCAAATATGTAAAAATGAATTAGTTATTTAATAGATATAAATAACTTAATAAATTGTGTTTAACAATAAATTAATATTCCATTTCTTATAATCAAGTTAAATTGAATAGAATTATAATTGGCACAGATTCCTCGAGTTCTATCATGTTCTTTATTGGTGCTTTTGTGTTGCGACCTATTATTATCATTTATTCATTAACCTCTCCTTTTTTTTAAAAAAAAAAAAAAAAAAATAAACTGTAGCCTTTTTTAGTTATTAATAGTATACATTTAGCAATATTTAATGAGATTAGAAGAATAACATTAATATGGGTTATCTTAGGGCTATTTTAAACAAACTATCTAAATTTATTAGACTTCTTTGAGTATCAAGTTCATATCGTACGGTATCAGTACCAGCCGTGGTTCTGAATGGTCATAGCAGGAGTGATTCCAATCGACATCTTGGCATCAAAGAGGACCGTATCTATGAACGGAAAGCTGGACTAGCCAGACGAGAAGCGCGTACCTCTCCATGCGGTAATGGCAAGAACGTTGGAATAGAGAAAGCAGTGGAAGATGGATTAAGAGGCTGATAGGGAACCTAGCAGAGTGGATAGGTCGTAGGTTTGGGGATATAAACTACTATCTGACACAGTTCGTTTCTGGTCATGGATATTTTCAAGCCTACCTTCATAGGATGGGAAAGAAAGATAATCCGGCATGCCAATAAGGCGATTCTGACATTGATGATATACACACCATACCTTCTTCGCTTGCACGAGATGGGCTGCAGAGAGAATAAGACTTGAGAACGATTTTAAGCAGCTAACTCCAGGGGATGCTGTTAAAAATATGCTCAGCAGCCTGGAACGATAGAGGAACATAGAGAACTTCGTTGGAGTAATCCTGAGGCCGATTAAATACGAAGTGGAGATTATTTTCTAAAAAAAAGAGGAGGGAAAGAAATAAGAAAACGGAGCCGGAAGATGAAGATGGAGAAATCTCCACTCTGAAGAAATATGAAAGCGGTACCGGAGTGGTCTTCAAGTTCAAGGCCTAAATTGGCGGAGGTTTTAGTAAGTAAGAGTCTCATACACCAGGGGAGTACCGTAAGTCTTGTGACAGTGCATGCAGCATTTCCCTCTTCCAAAAAAAATCTAAAGTGTAAAATCAAAACGATTTTGATAAATTTAAAGCACGGGGGAAACAGTTAAATAAATTAGACATTATTTGGTTATAAAAGCATAACATCAATAAACTTGCAGATTTTTATTTTGTTGCTGATTTGATAAATCCTATTAGATTCTTTCAGAGACATTAGTTTAGGTAGTCTACTGATTCGTCTATTTTAGTATGAATTATCCAAGCCAATATGGCCTCTAACTCCTCTAAAATTGGATAGATTGTGAGAAAATGCAAATTATCTTCAACCGCTCCTTCATGTTACACAGTGAGTGAGTATAACTGGCTNAGATTGTACGAGGTACAGGTACTAATTGAGTACTTTACAATTATAAGCGTTAACTCTCGGTCTAGTTCGGTTGCCGTGAATATTTGGCTCTCTAGATTTGTTGAATAAGATTGAAAGCTTGGATTCGGGGAATTTGTATCGGTTACGACAGAGAAAAATCATTCCGTGGTTCGAGTCCCGGTGCGGGGGTCAATTTTTCTCTGTATGTCTCCCGTAGTTATTGATAATTGTAATTTGAATTAATTAATTTTTACTTTAAATCAAATTATAATTATTATTAACTGCGGGAAATATACAGAGAAAAATAGACTCCAGCGCCGGGATTTGAACCACGGGCCTCTAAATTTCCAGTCTAGCGCTCTACCAACTAAGCTACACTGGAAAATAATTTCCTCTGTCGTTATTGATACATTGTCCCGAATTTAAGCTTTCAATTTTCCACAAGTCTGAGAAGTCAACAGTCAACATTAATGACATAGAACTAGACCGAGAAACTACCAAAAATGTAAAAATGAATTAGTTATTTAATAGATATAAATAACTTAATAAATTGTGTTTAACAATAAATTAATATTCCATTTCTTATAATCAAGTTAAATTGAATAGAATTATAATTGGCACAGATTCCTCGAGTTCTATCATGTTCTTTATTGGTGCTTTTGTGTTGCGACCTATTATTATCATTTATTCATTAACCTCTCCTTTTTTTTAAAAAAAAAAAAAAAAAAATAAACTGTAGCCTTTTTTAGTTATTAATAGTATACATTTAGCAATATTTAATGAGATTAGAAGAATAACATTAATATGGGTTATCTTAGGGCTATTTTAAACAAACTATCTAAATTTATTAGACTTCTTTGAGTATCAAGTTCATATCGTACGGTATCAGTACCAGCCGTGGTTCTGAATGGTCATAGCAGGAGTGATTCCAATCGACATCTTGGCATCAAAGAGGACCGTATCTATGAACGGAAAGCTGGACTAGCCAGACGAGAAGCGCGTACCTCTCCATGCGGTAATGGCAAGAACGTTGGAATAGAGAAAGCAGTGGAAGATAGATTAAGAGGCTGATAGGGAACCTAGCAGAGTGGATAGGTCGTAGGTTTGGGGATATAAACTACTATCTGACACAGTTCGTTTCTGGTCATGGATATTTTCAAGCCTACCTTCATAGGATGGGAAAGAAAGATAATCCGGCATGCCAATAAGGCGATTCTGACATTGATGATATACACACCATACCTTCTTCGCTTGCACGAGATGGGCTGCAGAGAGAATAAGACTTGAGAACGATTTTAAGCAGCTAACTCCAGGGGATGCTGTTAAAAATATGCTCAGCAGCCTGGAACGATAGAGGAACATAGAGAACTTCGTTGGAGTAATCCTGAGGCCGATTAAATACGAAGTGGAGATTATTTTCTAAAAAAAAGAGGAGGGAAAGAAATAAGAAAACGGAGCCGGAAGATGAAGATGGAGAAATCTCCACTCTGAAGAAATATGAAAGCGGTACCGGAGTGGTCTTCAAGTTCAAGGCCTAAATTGGCGGAGGTTTTAGTAAGTAAGAGTCTCATACACCAGGGGAGTACCGTAAGTCTTGTGACAGTGCATGCAGCATTTCCCTCTTCCAAAAAAAATCTAAAGTGTAAAATCAAAACGATTTTGATAAATTTAAAGCACGGGGGAAACAGTTAAATAAATTAGACATTATTTGGTTATAAAAGCATAACATCAATAAACTTGCAGATTTTTATTTTGTTGCTGATTTGATAAATCCTATTAGATTCTTTCAGAGACATTAGTTTAGGTAGTCTACTGATTCGTCTATTTTAGTATGAATTATCCAAGCCAATATGGCCTCTAACTCCTCTAAAATTGGATAGATTGTGAGAAAATGCAAATTATCTTCAACCGCTCCTTCATGTTACACAGTGAGTGAGTATAACTGGCTTTCTATATGGTTCAAACATTTTTTTAAATCGTGCTTACTTTGTTTAGGGTAAGACAAATAGCGTTATTTTGACTTTAATAACTTATTGCAACATTAATAAATTATAAGACAATTTATTTAATTTAGTTCTTCAGTTGGTTTCTTTTATAGTTCTTCTGATCGAGCACTCATTTATTATCGACACTCCATACATTATCTCGAGTTCTCGCCAATTTAGAAACCAGACGACTCGCTCATTTATTTTTTGGATGGCTAGGAAATTATTCCATCTATGCCGAGGCGTTTACGATATAGTTAAAGTGTAGTTTTATTGCGCATATAAAGGAAGGTTTAAGCCTTACTAAATAAAAGATAAATCTGGAAGCTAGAAGTGCAAAAAGGGAGTTCAAAACGGTTTATTGGTAGTATGACCCTAGACTTGGACTTTATAAATAGTGTAGAGGTAGGTTATTACTTAAGTCAGTTTATGCTATATTCATTTTCTTTCTCACATAAATCAGCTTCATATTTTATAGCCTGATCTTGGACAGCACTTTAATCAAAATTATGAATGTTTCCAAGAAAAACTAATTTACAGATTTCGAAATTACGGACCTTCCAACGCATTAACAAAACATGGTTCAATTCTAGGAGGCTGGGTATATTTGTGCACGATTTTATTTAACTTCACGTGTTATTTAAATTTACTTGTTATTGAACTTCACTTGTTATTTAAATTTACTTGTTATTGAACTTCCCTTGTTATTTAAATTTACTTGTTATTGAACTTCACTTGTTATTTAAATTTACTTGTTATTGAACTTCACTTGTTTATGAGGGCCACATTTTTGTAATAAAAATGCAACCCAATTCCCAACTTCCTACAGAGCTAAAGCATTAAAGTGTTATGTATTTTCGATACCAAAGCAAGTTATAAAAATTATTATGTATTTCTTTAATATTTTACTTTATAGTATACGTTAGTGAAATAGAGCAATTATATTTATATTTTTATATTTTAAAGGATTTATTCGTGATACGTATAGAAGTAATGCATTGATGGAAGGTTCATTAATGACGGTCCAGTAGTTTTGGATATTAGTGTCACAATACAAAAAGATTATATCATTATAAATAACTAGCTGGATTTCCAGGCTTCGCTACGTAGTGAGTTATGTTTAAATTGATTATTTTACTAGGAGAGAATATATATATATATNTTCCCTCCGTCGGACTGCAGTTAAAAATCGTCAGATCTCGGCCTGCAGGCGCTCATCGCACAGTGTGTGGCGCATACAGGCACAGATCTGTAGTTCTTTACGATTGCCTGCAGGCGGTGGACTGTTAATGTGTGGTGGTCTGAGATTTTGGCCTTACGATAATCGTAAAAGATAACGGCCTGCAGTTAAACTGTAAGTGTGTGGGCCCCTTTAGGATGCACTTAAAAATGTCAAACAAATTTTAATGTCAAACATATCAAAAGTAAAAACTAAACCAAATTCTAAACTAAAATTTTCCAATATTATCATAAGCCAATAATACGCAGATTTCTTTGAAAATTTGCTCATTAAGTCATAGTTCATGACTGAATTTTTTCATTGTTTGCTATCTCGGAAAAATAGCATATGCTACACGACTGTGAAGTGTATTTCTTAACCGCGGTAATTATACTTTCTGCCTCTGCCTCGCTTCGCTCGACAGGAAATATTGTCAAAGGAATATTTTTTTTTTTAATTAAAAAAACTCACTTCCGCCTAAAAAATTTCAGCCTAGTAACATATTATACTATTATTCCTCTAAGGTGACTTTTTTATCTTGCATGCTTTAAGATTTTACCTTAAAATTTAATTCTTAATTTTTATTTTCTAAGTAAAAAAAAAAAATAGGAATCTAGGAACTGCTATTTAAAACAGTCAGAGCTTAGAACATTGGCACTCGACCCACGTGGAGTAAATGCTTCTACAAAGTAAAATAGCATGAGCCGCATGCGCTGTCTCCAAAATTCATTTTCTAATGGCCATGACCTAAAACTAATCGTTTTAAAACTTGGTAGAGAAAAATTTAACGGATGTGATAATATCGTTTTTATTTATTTTCATGAAGAATTATACAATGTTTGGTATTATAGCCATCTCGATTTTATAAAGGGCAGAGGCCAACCTAAACGAACTGAAATTAATCTGGATTTTCATACAAAGAATTGAAACAATAAAAGGTTTTATTGTCTCTATGAAAACTTAATTAAATTTTATTTAAAACCAATTAATACTTCAATTTTGTTTATATACATAATTCTCTTGTCGGTTATACTTTATTAATTTATCTTCTGATTTTATTTTTTACTTCCTCATACTAAATACACACATATATATATATATATATATATATATATATATATATAGAGAGAGAGAGAGAGAGAGAGAGAGAGATATGGCAAAGAGTTTCCTAAAATCCCTCCATCCATATTTTTCCCCCTCTTCTCTTGGATAAAATTAATTTGCAAAAATCCTTATTTAGTACTAGATTCCAAGTGCTGGGGAAACAGTTTTAAAAATTAACCTTCTGGCAAAGAGAAATAATTATTCTTACATAATAAGAGAGAGGGGACATAATTCCATATACGTATATGGCTGCCATCTTGAATAAAAATGGCAGAATTTAAAAAAACCTTTCAAAAAAGAAGCAAATTTAGTAAAAGGAAGTTAACTTTCAAGGTTATAATGCAATCGCTAACGGAGTTATATTTTTGTTTAATTCTGTTTAAATAGCCCCCTTCTTGAATCAAGATAGCGACTATTTTTTAGATTGTAAAACTATTTCTCAGAATGTACCAAGGAGGTACAAGGAACCTACCAAACAATTTCATGGTCTTTGGTCCAATGGTTTCAGAGATATCGTGATGTGTCAATCAGTGAGTCAGTGGGTAGAATTTGGATTTTTTAAAGTAGATAGTAACGATAGTATACAGTTACTCGTATAAGTTACAAATGCTTAGTTTTTCAAAGAATTATTAGTTAAGTTTAAGCAGGAAGTCCTGACTGCAACTATTTCACTTAGACATCCTTTATTTATAGATACGGGTAGCGAAGCACCTGTCTATGCAGGCACATCACATAGACATGTTCATCCACATCCCATTGAAACATCCGGACGATTTGACGTTTTAATTATTCCCATCAATTACTAACTATATTCTTTCCCAATTTGGACATTTCCGGAAGTACCTAAAAAATACTAATTGTCATACAGTTGTGTGAAATGTCAATATATCGAGTACAGTCAATCCGACAACACAGCTTTCCATGTGGAAGGTCGAGAAGAAAAGAGCAACTAAAACTGTTGGATATGTTGTTGGGGCCAAGGAAAATAGTTAATAAAGCAAGTATGCGGAAATGAAAGCAAAATAAAGCCATCTATGTCAACTGTGCAAGAAGTGTTATATTGAATTCTTTGTTTAACATCTCTGTTCCAATGCATCGGAGAGCAAAAGAAGTTATTATCAATATTATAGAAGACAAAATTTGCTATTAAAATTGCTATTAATGAATTGTTTCTATGGATTACAATTATCTAACTTCAGTGACAGTGTGATAATTTTAAGATAATATGAAAAAAGTATCCTTAATATCTGGTTTCACAAACAACTTGTAGTCTAAAATGTGGCAAACAGCTTTAAGCTATGCTTGTGTACTTTTTTGTATTCTATGATATATTTATGTCTAATTAAAAATAAATTATATTTAAATTTTAAAAGTATAAAATGTGTAAGTACAGAGTACAGATATTTCAAACGAGATTAGAGAGGAGCTTCCTTCACTTGACGAAATATGCACCGTGTCTGTCAGTCGAAGTGTCATAACTCATAACGTTGTAAAAGTCGACCGATTTATTTAAAATTTGGTTTATGCATTCCTTTTATCAATGGTAAGGCTAAGTTTGTTAGAGAGCGTAATCTGTCAAAACATTATCACGACACTCGTGCAAATATGGGCAAACATTTTAAATTGAGTAAAATTTCTAATTGAAATTTTACAAAGGTTCGATATTTACTTATTCTTTAAGACAACATTATATTTTTCTTAGGCAAAACTAGGACCCTTATACATTTCTGTTATTGTCTCTCTGACAGTCTCTAACACAACAACAATCTCCGAAAGTACCCAACGAAAAAGAAATTTCATACTTTGCAGTTATGTTATTTGTAATAACCCAAAGTCAGGAAAATATAGGGAAGCCCCAAATAACTATCCCTTAAAGATAAGGGGTTGAAGTTTAGGTTTTAATTTATTTTTTTAACAGAAGTGCATAACATGAAATGTCAAATGAATGAGGAGAACGCCTTGAGTACAAACAACAAACATATATTTGGTTTCGTTTTTTGCATCAATCCATCTATGCACTATGTGTCCGTAAAAATTGCGTTTTTCGTGACCCGGGAGGCGTCCAAAAAAGTCAAGGAGACGTGCAAAAAAGTGTCTCACTAACATCAAGGTAGAATTTTGTGTATAAGGAAATGTTTTGGCGCCTTTTAAGAATATATAGTCGCCTAAGTTCGTCTGCGGGACATACCTGGGCAACAGACATTTGAAAAAATAAACCGGTGGAGAGCGGCCATGTTCCACCCTTATTGGTGGACAATGTGATTGTGTTTTAGCAAAACAATACCAAATAATTGCAAGGTAAAAAGAACTTTTTATATACTACGTTTAAAAATTTTCTGTCATAAATTTGAAAGTTGTCAAAATGATGATCGTAAATATGGGTCATGTGTCATGTCAAAAGAAATAAAATAACTTACGGATTTTTTCCGAACTAACTTTCCATACAGCAAAGTTTGCTGAAAACGAACTAATTTTTGCTGAAAGATGACTAAAAGTATTAAAATAATCCATTTTCATCGTGTTCTGAGCTATTCTAAAAGAGTCAAATGTCTAGCTACTCGGGAAGTTAATTAAAAATCGATGCAAGATTTGTACTGGACAAACAAACAAACAAAAAAGCAAGCTAATAAAAACGTAGCAAAGCTATATATATAAATAACAAACTTCTTATGCTGGGTATTTATTATTTATATNTATATATATATACACTTCAAAATGGACGCCATCTGAATACGGCTGAGCAAATGATGCTGCTTAACAAACTCTCCTATTTGTTCAATTGCCTTCGGACCCTTTGCATGTGCTGATAGTAACAGTGCACTTTTTAAGAGACCGATGTGCATCATTAATCTTTAACGGATTTGCGTTTGTTTAGACGGAATTAAGGGTTGGCTATGCAGCTATAAATTGATGACCTTTAACGTGATCTGAAGATGCAGTCACCGTATACTTATAATGATTGTAAATTTAGATTTTTAATTTATAAATTTACTCTCCATAAATTCGTGGTTTAAATGACTCAAGGGAGATTTTAAGGTTTGGTCTTCATTTAACAAGGTTTACAAGGAAATAAAATTCAGACCGCTGTGGTGTGGAGAGAGCATCTCCCCCCTCCATGACATTTCAAACTCTGATATCAGGGGGGTGGGGTGTTCGTAAAGGTCGAACCAACTCCCGGGCGAAGGTTATAATAGCATCAAGGTTACACACCGTATAGGTTATACACCACCATACTAATGTATAAATCAAAACACGTGCACACTGTCTCAACTCTCTCTCGTGTACTTACAAGTAAGATACGCGTATTTGGCTACAATACACATAGGTATATGTTTGTTCGTATGTGTCGGATGTTGGAATGAGTCGGTGAACTCTTTGATGAAGTCTTTGGAGCGTCGGGTTTTGTGACATTTTGATAGCGGCCAAATTACACTTGTAAAGATAAATCACTTCCAACATTACCCTCCCCCCTCCCTTTCTCTCTAGAAACAAAGACAATCATAAAACTCATTAGATATTCTCTTTCTTCGTCGACAGACCAAATACACAAGGTTTTTTGAATTTGAGGAATAAATATCCAAGCTTAAAATACAATCAGTTTCCTAATCATACCAAAATATAATTTGAGGATAATCATTGCTAACCTCAAAATTAAAAATCATAAGTTTTAAATTTATATATCTTCATGTAATAATGCAAGAAACGTTTACTTATATTCATTCTCTTATCATACTTTGAACAAAAATTCATTTTTCTCTTATTCTATTGCTCGACTGATCCTTGAAATCCTTAAATTCTATATAATCCGCAGTCTATATCCTCATAGTTATTAAAAAAGAATAATAAATAAATAAAATAACTAACAAATAAAAAGAAGTATGTATTTATAAATCATATTTTTGTAACCAAATGATTGTTCATTATTCTATTCATGTGTTGTTTTGAAGATGCCGGCTCGTTTAAGTTGACTCTTAAAGGTTTGCCTCTCAAAGAGTCGACTATCCAATCAGCTCTTTAAAATATATACCATCAGCTCACATATAAACGAGTCTCTAGTAAAAACAAGCTAAAGTATACAGGTTCTAGTGTGTAACAAAATATTTAAAGAAAGAAATACTAAAGAAATCATAAAATTATAAAAAAAAAAGGTAGCTTATTGAATTATGATTTATTCGCAATAATCAAGAATAAACAGATCAAGCATGAAGTACAACTCTTACAAGGTTTTACAACCTACAAATGTCACCTAGAGCTGCACGAATTTTAAGCCTATCAATACACTACTGCTTTGCGGGATTAGCCTACTCTATAAACCTTAAGGTAACTTATTATACCATGCTCATAGTCATGGAATACCGTGACAAACTATTATAATATTAAACCGATATACTGAATACATTATTGCTTGCTTATATTTAGTTTTTATAATAGTGGAACTAGCTGCATTGCTACGTTATTATAATTTAGATAAATCACGACAGACAGTTCGGTATGGCTGGTGTACGACCCTAAACTTTGTTGTACCAGTTAGTTAAAGGCTATAACTTTTTATAATTCTTGTCAAGCAATTTTTTTTCCTTCTCCAGTGCGGTATTTCAAAAGGTTAAAAGGTATTTTTTATTATTAATATAACTTTATGGAACAATATTTTATAATAAAATTTTAGGAACACGAAGCCTGCATTCAAAAGAAACCTAAATAATAACCTGTCCTAATTTATATATTATACCACAAAATAATGTCATTTAAGACGAAAAGGATGATTCCTTTTGTACGTTAACCGATACAATATAAATAGAATAAACATTTTTTACTTTTTTGAGGATTCGGTCTTTTAGGGTAGATAATAATTGAACAATTTAAATTTCAAATACGGCTATATTTCGACCTTTCACAGCATTCTTCAGGCATTATTTACGATGTTTTCGTTGTTGTCATCCATCATCTTCTATTAGCAATTCTTGAACAGCTAATTTAATTTGAAGTTTTTCTTCTTCCTTATATTTTTTTTTAAACATTTTTACTTTTCTGGAAATCCAACCTACATTATTGAGAACGTGTGACTTAGCTGTTGCATCCCCCCCCCCCCCCCCCCC
>KZ651272.1:51720-61837 GCA_001010745.2 Gerris buenoi | reverse complement strand
CTAACGATGCATTGTCATAAATGGGCAAAATGTGGCATTTTAGTATGGCGCCATGGCAAAAAGGCATTTGAAGGTCTCTGATAATGATGTATTTAATTATGTATTATAAATTTACCTTTGTTATACTTTGTTTCCATTAAATTACTAAAAACGTATAAAAATATAATAGCCTACCAATTAGTGTGGCACATAGCTTCCTCGCGTTCAATTTCGAGTACTTCAATAACTTAATACTTGTCAAATGCATTCAATTTTCCCCCGTTACTTAAATGTCAACATTGTTTTGATTTTTACATGAATTAAAGTGTTATTTATCAACATATAAAGAGTAGAGACTGTTGAAATTAATCTGGATCTACCGTTTACTTGAGATAAACCATCCAAATCTCATAAAAATCAGATAAGTACTTTTGACGATATAGGTGTAAATAAATGCATGTTTGTGGGTTTGTGAAAGAGAAACAAATAGGTGCAGAAGCTTGAAACTTATATGGGACCAACAATGGGCTAATTATGACCTACCATACAAATTTCAATAAAATCGGAGGAATAGCTTTTAAGTAATGTTGGTTGGCAAAAATTGACCGACAGACAGACACGGATCCAAAAATGCTCCTTGACGTCTGAGTCGAATTTCAGTCTTAGAATTATTGCATGCTCGGATATCCTAAATTAAACCTAGTCAATATTAAAATATAAACAGTTAATATTCAGTTTTTCTTTAATATGTTTTATTGTACGTTTTGTATATGAAAGACCCATATTATGTTTTTGACGTAGAAAAGAAATATATTATCAAAGGCCATTATAATCATTATTATATAATTATTACCCGGTTTTATGTAATGTTTTTTACTCCTGCAGAAGATTTTAATATATATCTTATAATAATTTAAAAAAAAAACATGCATTTATTCGTATCTTTATCAGCAAACCCTTTCTTTTGATACCCATATGGGCCTGATTAAAAATAACTAGTCCGCCATCTTTGGCTGTTCGACATATTGGATTTAGAATGACGTCACTTAGCTAACGATGCATTGTAATCCAAACTATACGTGTATGCAAAATTTCAATTCAATCGGTTGAGGGTAACTGCTTGAAAATTCAGTTGCAAGATTTCACCCGAACATACATACATACATACAAACATTGCAAGTTAAATAAATGCTTGTAAAAAAAACNCGTGCATTCGAGAGTTTAAAATACCCAACAACCTGGTATTTTAAGATTAGGCTGGGAAATACACAAGAATAACCACCAAAAATAGAGTTATTGACTATATTTTTAAAGCAATTAAAAACTAAGACCAACATATTTTAGGGCAGCGACGTCAACTGGGGTCAGATTTTCTAGTTCATCTCTACACTACGCACCGCCCCTTCCAAGATTCAGGTGGCATTCTCCACAGTGGTCTAGCCCGGATTACGGGGGAGAACAGCGTCAAGTTTATGTCGAAGTCTTTCCCCAATGGGACCCGGTAACCCTTACTCCTCTCTTTAAATTCCTCGAGGTGAGCTACAGCTTTCGTTAGCTCTTAACCGCGAGTCTCCAGTTTCTAAATAATATTTGGAAAGAACCCGAAATTAGCTTTAATAAATGCCAATCTATTGACTGACTTGGCTGTTGTTAAGGGCACTCTTTTCTTTTGGGATACCCAAATTTGCCGATCCTTCGAAGCCCTCTATGACCTTAATAAATTACTTTAATGCACGTGTTNGTTTAAAATACCCAACAACCTGGTATTTTAAGATTAGGCTGGGAAATACACAAGAATAACCACTAAAAATAGAGTTATTGACTATATTTTTAAAGCAATTAAAAACTAAGACTATCTCTAAATTTATAATCTTAAAATTTTGTCTGAGGTCGGAAAGAACCATTTGAAATGTGAAAATGTTGTCTCAACGTCGCACGACTCTACTGGAACATATTTTAGGGCAGCGACGTCAACTGGGATCAGATTTTCTAGTTCGTCTCTATTCTACGCACCGCCCCTTCCAGGATTCAGGTGGCATTCTCCACAGTGGTCTAGCCCGGATTACGGGGGAGAACAGCGTCAATTTTATGTCGAAGTCTTTCCCCAATGGGACCCGGTAACCCTTACTCCTCTCTTTAAGTTCCTCGAGGTGAGCTACAGCTTTCGTTAGCTCTTAACCGCGAGTCTCCAGTTTCTAAATAATATTTGGAAAGACCCCGAAATTAGCTTTAATAAATGCCAATCTATTGACTGACTTGGCTGTTGTTAAGGGCACTCTTTTCTTTTGGGATACCCAAATTTGCCGATCCTTNAATAAAATGAAGAATCTTCCATAATACTAAACTAATGATGAATCTTCAATAATAATAAACGAAGAATCTTCCATAATAATAATAAATGAAGAATCTTCCATAATAATAAATGAGGGTGGGGGAGAAAATTACACGAGAAAAAATATAACTTAAAAATAAAGGCTATATATACCAGGAAGGGCTAGATTTTACTTTTATATCATTTATCAAGGTCATATAAGAATGAAACCAAGAAAATAATTGGACGCAGTGAGCCTAAGAAGTCTAAGAACTTTTCCTTACTAAATATAAACCTATAAATGACAAGAGATTTATTTATTAAATATTTTAATTTGATATTTAAAAGTTAATTCCGGTATAATTTGGCCCCCTTTTCTTGCATCAATTAAAATCGCTTTTTGACATTTTTATGCGTATACATTTAGAACTGTACATTAAGAAGGTGATTAAAAACACTTTTTTCTAGAAAAGTCAAAATTTTACAGAGTTTCCTCTTGTATGATTTTAGAAAATTGTACTTTATTGGCACAGGTAACATTTTTAGAAGAACAAGCTGGATATTTTATGAAGAGTGACATTTTTTTCCGAAAAATTACTTTTTGTCATTAGTCGAATTGGCAACCCTGCCCAATTGGGTAAAGGTTGCCAGTATGTCCTGGTGGACACTCTGTATAATTAAATTTATCCAAGTAGAATCTTTTCAAATTAATTGCCAAAAGGGAATTTTGGTATAAAATGTTGGAGATTTGTTCAACTTCAGAAGTTGCTGCTTCTCCAACTTCTCCATTACATGTAAAGTCATCACCGTGTTCTCGTTAATTAAAATATTGAAATTTCCCGTTAAGTTGCTTCTAACTTTACTCAAAGTTTCTTTGAGGTTTTCTTATTAAAATATAATTAATCAATTTAAAGACAATCAAAAGTAATTAATTACACGCTTCATTCAGAACCTAATTAATTTCCAAAGTTTACATGAATAGTATTAAATTACAGGTAAATTCCTGTATACACCAATTTTACACTCAACTTTGATTTCCATGTAAATATTATTACCAACCAGTTAAACTTAATTAAAGTTTAAATAGACAGTTTGATTGACATAAATTATAAAGTATTCACAGCTTGATTGACAAGGCTAAACTAAACAATTACTAATATGCTACAACAGGTAGGTGAACAAATCTGTGTGACAAACTTAACAAAATCACGAAGAAATCAGTGTGACAAACTTAACAAAATCACGAAAAAATCAGTGTGACAAACTCGACAAATTCACGAAGCAATCTGTGTGACAAACTCGACAAAATCACGAAGAAATCAGTGTGACAAACTCGACAAAATCACGAAGAAATCAGTGTGACAAACTCGACAAAATCACGAAGAAATCAGTGTGACAAACTCGACAAAATCACGAAGAAATCAGTGTGACAAACTCGACAAAATCACGAAGAAATCAGTGTGACAAACTCGACAAAATCACGAAGAAATCAGTGTGACAAACTCGACAAAATCACGAAGAAATCAGTGTGACAAACTCGACAAAATCACGAAGAAATCAGTGTGACAAACTCGACAAAATCACGAAGAAATCAGTGTGACAAACTCGACAAAATCACGAAGAAATCAGTGTGACAAACTCGACAAAATCACGAAGAAATCAGTGTGACAAACTCGACAAAATCACGAAGAAATCAGTGTGACAAACTCGACANTTTTTTTTTTTTTTTTTTTTTTTTTTTTTTTTTTTTTTTTTTTTTTTTTTTTTTTTTCATTGAAGGGGGTAAAAAATATTTAAATCAACAAGGAATGATGAATCGAAAAGAAAAAAAAATCTATCTAGCTATTTATGTATTTAAAAAATTAAATACATAAATAGCAGTTATAAGTACATTATGAATGGCAAATAATACTGAAGGGTAAAATATAGATCGATAGGAGTGAGATCTTGCGGTAAAGTAACGCGACGCGGATGTATTCCAACTGGTTTCCTGTTATTTCCGCTTTAACCCAGAGGAGCGCTGCTTGACCACTTAGTGCCCCATGTTTTCTCTACAGGTCGATATCTATTGATAATAACTTCTCGTTTTGTAGGTTAACTAAACAAAGACCAAATAATAAATGCGACAAAGCGCGACCTATTTTTTTTTTTATTATTTTTTTCCTGTTATACATTTAACAGGCAACAAGACATAATAATGGTAATTTTCTAAACCAAGACCTTATTTAATAAAAGAAATATTACGTTGTAGGGATTTTTTTTTCTCTCAAATGCATTGTAAATCAGCGATAATAAAGGTCACGTTATCAAACGGTAAGTACCCTAAAAGAGGGAAAATAAAACAACATAAATATTTTATTGTTAATTGAATTGTGTGTAATGTACAGAATCCAATAATCTTTCGCTCTTTAACTATTTGTAATCTAAAGAGAAGAAAATAAACAAATCTTTTACTCCTTAAGATCATTATAAACTACTGAAAAATAGAACTTTTCTTTTTAATTCTATTGTGGTTTTGACTTTTTAACGATAATAAGTAGATATTCAAACACAATCCGATTTCGACCACTTTATCATTTTTCACGGATGATTACGGATGACAACCAATTTTGAGATACCTCTCCCTAAGGCGGCTTTCACACTGCGTGCGAGACCGAGCGAGGCCGATTCCGCTTGAGAAACAAATACATGTATTAGCATGGGGCTATTCACATTAAACGAGCGAGACCGAGCGTTTTCGGCCGCCGAAAAGCGTTTTCGGTCGCTGACAACGCTTTGTATACGGTGGTACGGGGACTAGTAGATAATCGGCCGGTCGGCTCGGTCTCGCTCGCAGTGTGAATACAAAAACGCTCGGCTCGGTCTCGCTCGGTCACGCTCGGTCTCGCCCGCAGTGTGAAAGCCGCCTTATGGTTATTTATTCTATCAAAACTATAATACCAGACAAGATCACTACCCGGACAACGACTTTTTTGAAGACCCTTTTTTAAATCGTCATTGCATAACTTTCCCCCAATAGTTTTTAAAGTTATAGATATGAAATTTAAAGTAAAAGAATGCAGTTTTCAGACCCGTAAGCCCAATTACCTCTATCTATTACAGAAGCTGAGCTAAAAGTGTTCAAAAAGTGCGGTTTTTTTGGCCCATCCTGTATATTAAAATATGTATTAAATATCTAAAATAAGCTTGAGGACATTAGGAATGATTTAAAATTAATAAAAGAAATACATTCCGTGACAGTGAATTGAATTTCACTAAACTCAATGTAATTTTCTAACCAACTCCTATTGTTGTTTGCATCTGAAAATAAGAAGACAAATAGTTAAATCTAAAAAAAAAATTACTGGGTAAGCTATGTAATTAATCGTCCCGGTTAAAAACCTTTAGTGAAGTAAAACGTGACCGATAAACATGTAGCAAAGAAGTTAATTCCTGGGTTGTAAGATCCGCATAACTTCTGAATACTACTCGGCAACGCGTACGTGTATTGCGGGTATTATACTTAAACTCTGGAAATAACACGGCATTAATAAATTTGGGAAAATAAAATGCTATTTAATCTGGAATACGAAATAACCCCAAATGATGGATGAATCGAGTAAGATATTTTCTTTTACGTGTTATTGTAATGGGAGGGACCTATGCGTGATTTCAAGGTAGGTAGTTGGTTTTGTAAAATTACAAGTTGAAAATTTCCCTATGCGGTAGGGGAAATAGCGTGGGGGCGGAAAGCTTTTCCGTGAAAACCTCGTGGAATGCAAAAGATTTTATGAGAAAACTATATCAAGGGTTCCCGCAGCGTTGAGGTTTTTTCCGTGGTGGGGAATGAATGGGTTCGATAAGCGTAATCTAAAGCAAGAGATACGGATCTAATAGAAGCAAAGGGCTACACGGAATTTTCAGAAAAGCGGCTTCCCCTGACTTAATGAGCCCCCCTCCAACCCTTGAAAGAGAAATTATTCCCTATGGTTTTTTAGGTATTTTCTTTTTTTTAGGACCGAGAGAGAAATGTATAGACTCCACAGTGAACCGACCCGCTCGTTAATCTACCGCATTATCAACTCATCTATGGAATATCGGCTAGCTGTATAATTAACTGTAAAAAAAACTCACAATCTTTTACCTATCTACATCAAAATAATGTTCACAGCTTTTTTACACTTTCAAACAATCATTTGAAAAATAAAAGTTTTGAGAATTAAAATATTAGCTATGTCTTATGCTTTTTTTATGCCTCATTTACATTCAGCCCACTTCCGTGGAATTGAGCAGGAAAGTGGATATGAAATAGGTTACTTCAGCTGTTCATGCTCCTTCCACTTGCGCTGTCCGCGAGTTAACCATGTACTTAAGTACCCAATAAACGATAAGAGCAGCGATACAAGCAACAATGAAAGCATATCCTGGCTCTTTGCTTTTATGTGTCGTTTATGTCTCAGAGCTTTGATAGCGGTGAAGGGATAATTGCTGTTTTTGTGCTCTATTGAGACGTACCTGTATTCTGTAAAACAGTAATTGTACAATGAGAGATTCCAAATATGAAAAAAATACTTTTTTTTATCTTCAAGTGGTACGAAATATTAATAAATAAACAAGATCCTTCTCGATAAAATGCACATTCATTAGCAGGTACGTTATCAATACAATAATTAATACGATAATCAGTTATTATCCAACAATCCCATTGTTGATCGGTATAAAAGTGTGGCTTGAATTGAAGCTCCAATATAAACTCTTTAACTGGAATATTTGTAAACTTTTCACCGCTGCGCTAGTATAGCTGCTCGTATAGTTTATCACTGCTCCGTCATAAACGAATCCTAAGAAGGTAAAGCTGGTACCCCAAACCAGCTGGTACCCCAAACCCCAAAACAGCATGAAAGATCATGCTGTTAAACGGTCAATTATTGAGGATCGGTGTAGCCGAGTTGTAAGCGAATTTGCAACTCACCCAAAACCAAGCTAAAAACACCGATAATATCTTGTTTCGAATTTGATCGTGTGATCATCATGTTTCACATTGATGATCACATGGAGTAGATGAGTTAAGTGGTTAAGTCCCCCTTCCTGTAATAAATGTTGCTAATCTTAGGAGTGTTTTGGAACGATCCTGTTGGTTCAAAAGATAATATCTGGTATTAGGACTTTGTGGAAGGCAGTTTTACCTACTTAAGTACTATAGGATGCAGTACTGTGGATTTAGTATGGTGTAGGCTCTCTGAAATCAGTCAAATAAGTGATTTTTACAAGTTATTTCCAACATTACTGGGCGTGACCACTTACGATTGAAACTGTCTCTATTCAGAAACGTATTTTTCCATATCACAACCGAATTCACTCAAAATTTAAGTTGGGACAAGTTTATCTGGAACGAAGCCTTAGAAGATCCCTATAAAAATGAGATGATGAACTCTTCCACCATTTCCGGCTGGGATAATTTCTATTCAGACCTAACTATCTAATCTAATCGATTCAAGATTAAAAACAAAAACAGCAGAACAACTAGGTATGAACAAAATTATTTCCTCCAATCCAAATAAGCCTTAGAAGCTATCCTCAAACAAACCTTGGTTTGACGTATCATGTAGTCTCCTTAAGAGAAATGAGCATGAGCTACTAGGCTCAAAACAATTATATAAATTGTTTAAAGTATTAGGACTTTACGGTGTCAGGATAGTTACAAGTAAACTATCCATTCGGCTAACCTGATTTCCTGCTACTTTTAAGTTAAGAGATAATAAATAACAATGAAATAACAATGAAATAACAGTAAAAATTGTGGGGAAGTAGAAGTTAAAAAAAGTTAAAAGAGGAGACAAAACTTATTAGCCTGTTGGGTTAGTTTGAACTGTTTGAGCTTTTGGTCTTCTTAATTATTAACAAGACAGAGTCAAGTCTTTTAGAGCCCTTCATCGCAACTATGACATGAAAAGGGGATTTCGTGAAGGAGTAATAAGGTGATGGCGAGTCTTCAACACGACATAGCACCAATACCATGGACTAGGTGGATAGAAGCAACACTGCCCTGTTGACATGGGATCGATATTCAATTCATGTCTCGACTTCAATTTTATTGATGTTGATGGGTAGTTCATCTCAACTGACGATAGGCTCATCATTAAATCAGCCACTAAAAACACGTTCTTATACTAAGATTTTTTCGTCTATATTGCTTAATTTTCTAAGCAATGTTTTAAGCTGACGTTGGTCTATTTTTTTTTGAAATATTTTTTTGACATGCTAACTTCTTAACCGGTTCCAAAGCAAACAAACCCGTAAGGAACAAATAGGATAGAGCAAAAACACTTCTTAGGTTAGAGTTCGTTGACGGTCCTCCTCAACGTTCGTTTAAATGCATTTTGAGACGCAAATACTTCATTCGATTACAAGCAAACCGTCAATCAGAAAATAAAGTTAAATAGTTTAGTGCTTACAGTTTCCGTCAAAAGTAATGACTACTATAAATGAATCAAAGATTCTGCGCCTCACTAATTAGCATAATATTTTTATCAATTATCTGAACAGGCTAGTACGAAAAATAAAAAAAAAATATATTTAGTTGATAGGGACGAGCAGCAAGTATAGACTCGTGAAAACATATCCACGTGGCAAGGTATCAGTTCTTACACACGGACTTGAATAAAAGAGATTCATTTCACGATACCATTGAAAACAAACACACAACAGTGTGAAAGCACAGTGTCTAAACAAAGGCCTCAAGCATCTACCCCCACTCCTCTTCCCTTAGGCTTCAAACCGCAACACTGCTTCCACTCTTCGACATTACAACAGTAACTCACTCCCTTCACGCAACACCAATTTCATTTTATAACAATATATAATTTAATATTGATAACAAAGTAATCATTAACAAGCAACGATAAAATATATGTACTTTTGTAAGATCTTCTATTACATTTCTTTATTATATTTACTTCTTAAAATTATATTTAATTTCTATAAAATTACTTAGCACATCCGTGCATCTCAATACACTTTAAACTAACATTAAGACAATGGTATTAGCATGAAATGAAACCGATATAACGAAAATATAGCAGTTGTAGCTCATTGTGAACTCGGCAAATAAAAAGGTAATTTAATTATTGTAAACATTTTGTTTATTTAAAAACAAGGATTGCTGATTGCTCCATATTCCGTTTTTAGTGAGTAAATAAATAATAGCCCTTCTGTAATTGCCATAATGTGAATTACAGATATATTTACCTATAAATTAAGTTCTTATACATTTTACTCTCTATGTTTACTATAATTATAATAGCAGAAATATAAATATAATAGAGAAATTATTATAGCAAAAAATTTGGACTATATATGTCAATAAGGATTGACAACTTGAGTCCAAAAAAGTTTTTTAAAATTTCAGTCATCTGTATATAAAAAAAATAAAAAAAGCCCAATAAAAAATGAGATTTTTTAAATTGAGTTTCCAACAATTTTGATTTGTTAAATTATAATAAATGTTCTGCATTAAAACAGCCATGGAACTTAATAAGCCAGAATTCAAGCAGTGATTGTGATTAAGTTAGATGTAGTTTTTAAAAAAACTTGGTTCAATATTTAGTTTTATACATTTCGTGAATAAATTTCAAATGGTTTACTAAAATAGACTAGATTGTAGTAAAATAAAACAAGGATTTCTTCTTGTAAACAATGTAAGATAAGATAAGATAAGATAAATCTATACAGCGTTCGAATTTAAATCAGCCAAAGCTGTGGATTTAACATAACATTTATTAAATAACTTATTTTTTATACACTTTATTTATTTTAATGGTATTTTTTTAAATATACTTTTTTTTATTT
>KZ651272.1:33085-45614 GCA_001010745.2 Gerris buenoi | reverse complement strand
AATACTAAAAATATCGTAATGGCATTGAAGCTACTAAGGATGTGCCCTGTGAGGGCAACCTCTGGGGTATACTAGGCTTTCAAAGTATGGTCAATCTTTAGCGCGCTCTAGCGGCCAAACGAATAAAGCTATTGAGCTGGTTCTGGTTTTATTTTTTAGAAAATTTTATCAGCTTTCTTTTTGATAAAAAGTAATTTTTCTCTAGGATGCGTCGTTTCGGAGTTATAAGCGAAAAACTAAAAAAACTTCCAAAATTTTATGGTTTTTCACCATTTTTATGGTGAAGCCATATCCGAATCTAGTCGATAACTGGATTTTGAGATTCAGCACCCCAAAAAATCATAAAGACCCGTCGAGAAAAATTCTTTAGCAATTTTTTCCTGTTCAAACTACCAAATGACTGGACTAATTATGATTAAGTTAGAACGTTGACAAACCTTTTTCGGTATTCGGTTCCTAAGAACTGTAAGGCGGCAAGTATAAAGGTAAAGTATTTCTATAAATGCATTAAATACGACTGAGAATAGGAGAGGGTTTTAATGTTTTTAAGAAACATGTAGATGCCGCTAAACGTAATTCCGGGAAATTTCACCAAGCCGTGTGTAATGTCTCAACTAAAACAACAATTCTCTGAAAAATTATATCCTCATTTAAAACCCTTATCAGCTCACAATACTACAGTCAGTTTAAACATCTTCTGAACAGTTCACATCTTATAATTTTTGTTAGAAGAGTTTTTTTTTTAATAAATTTTATTCGTTGAATAAATTAAATTTTTTTTCACCACTAAGTACCTGGAACTACAGGAAACACTTATATGTAATCTGTATGTTATTAACATCATTAACAATCATTATTCGAATTAAGATGTCACAGAAATACACTCTTTTTAAATGTATACTAACTTATTACATGTATACTAACCCCTAACATCTTTTTTTTTCTTTTTTTTTAACCCCAAAAGTTGTTCGGAATATCGGAGTTTTCGGATTTCTGGGGTTCTACTGTAATTGTTATTGTTTGGTTTGTAATTTATTTATAGCGAACATCGCTAAATTAGTGAAATTAGTTTATTGTCATAAAATACATGAATCTTTACTCTAAAAATCTAGTACTAAATTAATTAATTATAATAAGAAATTAAAAAACTTACAAATTATAAAAAAAAACGAACTCAAAAACCTTTAGAGGTTACCACAGCCTCGGCTGAGTTAAATGTAAAAAAAAGAAACATCTACTTATTCCTATAATATTATGTACTATGTTAACCCTAAATGTTTGTTATTTTTTAAATTTAATAAATGGTTATTATTATTAAAGATAAATAAATATCTTCGCCTCCAGACTTACCAAAGGTAATGGAAGCTGAGCAACCATTTTTAAAGAAAGATTTTTTTTTATGTTCCCGAAGATAGAAATCCGTTACAACATCAGGAAACATTTTTGGCTTCGTGTCTGCCTGTGTGTCGTTAAAAATGTTTGCAAATTAACAGATCCTAATAACTATACTCGTTCGATTTTAATTAAATTTCAATGGTAGAACAACGTTCATTGGTGGTCTCATCAAGTTTCAGCCTTTAACGCTTATTGATTTGTCAACAAAATGCGCACCATTTTTTTTTTTTTTTTTTTTTTTTTTATTAACACCTATATTTAAAAGTACTTAACATCGTAAATTCCAGTAATAATTAAAGAGAGAATTAAAATAGGAAAATCGGAAGTCCCGTAACAATGAATTACCCTGCTGTTACTTAAAATAAACACTTAAAATACAACACTCCTAACTTCATTTTAATTTCTATCGATAACATAGTATTTTATTACACTGTTACACCATACTATACTGTATATTATGATTTCCAATTTAGTAATAATTTCCATTCCATTTTTCCCGTTTTTAGATATTTTCTTTAACTTATTACTTTATTTAGTTGGTAGTAGACTCCTCTCCATAGCCCTTTGGGTCACATCTTGACTGCCATATTATAAACAAAGAATTATGCAGCTATTAAAAANACACATCTTTAATTAGTCTTCGTTTTTCTTCTTACCCTTAAGGATCCACCTTATTATCTAGATTATGTACTATGTTAACCCTAAATGCTTGTTATTTTTTACATTTAATAAATGGTTATTATTATTATTATTAATTAAAGTGTTTCCTGTATATTGATATAAATTGTATTATTTATGTATTCTTTTTCATTTCATACTCTCTTGAAAAACCAGATACGCTACGTCGAAGCCCAGGTAATCTAAAACAGATACATACGCCCAAGATTCCCTAAAATACCTGTATACAGCAGTAAACGACCTGTATACAGCTGTGTCTCAAAATAGAGGACTGAAGGTGGAAATTGTATTAAGAGAAAACTTATGAAATGAAAAAGAATCCATAATTGGTGCATTTTTTAACAATATATAGAAAAGAAAATTATATATGTGCCAGTTTTGTTCATTTCTATACATGATGACCCGTATAGGCTAGTTCAACCTATTACCTTTATCATAAGGTGTTGTGGTTTTCAGAAGCAGCGTGGACGCCCCAGGTTTGAGATCATCTTCATCTTCAGAATGTTCATTTTTAGTTTTAAACAATGGTAAGTCTCGGATGGAAGTTCCGCAGCACCTCATCTTGTCCACGATCAATTACGATCTTCGATCTTTATTCTTCTTTACTGATATAAAAATAATATTACTTAAAAACGAAACAGATATTCTCCAAATTGTAAAAAAAAATCGAATGACATTTGAATTTTATTTTAGAGATGTTTTTGTTTTAATAATTTATTAATATCAATTAAATTTATATATTTAATTAAATTTTAATTTATGTCATTCAGAAAATTAATTTTAAAGTCTTTTCATCTTTCCACATGACAACTGCAACTGAGAATTTGGATACTAAGAGGAATTTGAAATCAAAGTCTTCCCTTTGATAATTTTAAATTTGAAAGACTTTGAAATAGCGGGATAAACTTGTACATACATCGTGATAAGATAAGAGTTGATACAATGATAAGAACATGACATGTGATTTTAAAAAGGTATGCCCTTCAAGAGGAGCTTTAAGCTTTGAAAGGACTTCTTTGTAGGACTTTGTAGAAAGATGTTTAATTAACTTCCTTTGTATAATTTAAAACATAATTTAATTATATGTGTTTTAATTAAAACAATAAAACTGGAAAATTATGAGATATATTATAACTTAACTTGGCAAGGTGCTGTCCCAAATGAGCGTAATTTACAAAAATCAAGCTAGAATTGTGTCTATATAGTTATTGTTACATATTGGCATTTATTAATTAATTAGGGAATAATGTTTTATGTTACAAATAAATTAATTTTTCCACTTAAAGTAAGTCTACTGCTAACAATTTTATATTAAACAAATTAGTTTGAGTATATTTTAAGTGACAAAACACACTGACTCGCTAATCAAAATTATTGGGTTCTTCTAGACCACCTTTAAACTTTTAAACTCGCAATGTTTTTCGTTTGGTCGGAAATTGGCCCAAAACGACTGGAAAATCCGTTAAGTTAAAGGAAATTATGTTTACCCCCCTTAAAAAATTAAAGATGCTGAACACAACTTTATTTGGAGGCTTATTGCAACAATGGTAAGTCGTATCGAAAAGCAGAGTGCACCAGCTGTAGCTGTTTGTAAAAGATATACTACTTACAACTTATTGTGTGTGACTTATGGGCTGTATTCTTAGTAATGGAATGAAAGATAATATATTAATATAGCTGTACTATATTCCAAATATTTGTATTAATATAGCCATGTATGTATTAATCTATATTATGTATGTAGACATATTATACGTATTAATACTGTCATCTAGGAAGATGGCATTGGAAATACAACTATTTAGGCATTTCATTTAATTTCTAGGCTTACATGATAATAGGAAACATAGCCACTAATACCTAGCATGAGCCCATATGAAGCGCAGGGTGAAGACTTGTGATAATAAATAAAATAAATTATAAACTGAAAGAAATAATATGCAAATTATTAAGACATTTATCAAACTAAAGGAGTAATTTAATTTTGTAAAAAGTTTCGAGAATTTTGTGGCTTCTGATTACTCAGGCAGGAATGTTTCATCTCTTTGAATTTTTATTACGAAGAATCTAAGAGATTTTGATTATTATAATTACATTAAGGATGTCTTCTACGGATAGAAGTGAAGCAATGTAAATACTAAGCCATCTTGTAATTAACTCCCTTAGAATAAATTCCCAGGAATACTTTGAACCCTTCAGAGATATAATTACGTTAAGATGAACTAGGAATATCTAAATATTTTATTATTCTAATCAATTTATATCCCTTAAATTTTAATTTGTATAAATTTCACCTGATTCCTAAATTTATGGCTAATAATAACTCTTGATTATCTTTGTTTAATTAATTAAAAAGATTATAAGATTATTCTTTAAAATATATCAAATTTAATATATTAAATTATTATTAACAGAATTATTTGAGAGAAACGTAACTGAGATAAAAATAAATGTTATTACATTAATGTAATAATATGTTTTTGAATTAATAAAATATTTCTCTTTTATATTTAGTAATTAAATATTTATTAAAAAATGCTGTTAGTGTGTTTTTACTTTCTCATATAAAGAGAAAGTATTGTGATGGCGAGCAAATTTGATTTAGAGGTCTCCTGAGTACAGAAAAAGTAGTTTTTTTTTTTTTTTTTAAATACTGTCTGTGTGTCATCTCTGCAGACGCATGGAGCCTAAATCCTGGGCAGATTTTGACGAAATTTGGCATACATAAGCCGAAAAATCATTCCCTGAGACGAAATCGAGAAACGAACTGGAACAAAAATTAATTTTAGTTCTAATTTGGTGGGTTCAGACGATTTTGAATAAAAAAAAATTCTAATTATAATGTGTGGTCTATTTAAATATATGAATCTAACGATATCAGCCGTTTTCCCAGGAGCTGGGAATAATCTAGATTCCGAGTTATTTTATCGATGAAAAATCACAGGGAAGTACTTGCGTCTAAGTACTTTTTAGGGTTTTGTAGACGATAAAGCATACCCGTTATGCAATTATGATTTTTTTTTCTGCGATCCCAAGAGTCCCGGGATCGATCCCCCGGGGGGTCACAATGTATTTTATCGGTAATAACGACAAGATAAATTACATTTTTCGGAAAATTTGTATCACCCAACCATACATATAACCAATGGTATAACCATGAATAATTTCGAAATTTTAAGACCAGCCATTATATAAAGTTTTGAAGAGGGGGAATTTTTTTGGGGGTATATTTTGATTTTTTTCCCCCTATATGGAATGCAAAATTAAAAAAAGCATATATATATATTTGTGTCCTACTCTTCAGCAAAATTTTGGGCGCAATTCACTTTTTCGCGCCCGAAATTGGCAATTTTTGAAAATTTGGGATGAACTGCCGGAATTTGCATCGCCCTACAATAAGGTATCAGCATGAATTATTTCGAAATTTTAGCACCTGCCGATCTATAGTGGTTGGGGGGAGGGATTTTTTTGGGGTATATTTTGATTTTTTGTTCATTTGATACCCCACTCAAAAATAAATCAAATTTAAATTTTTGTGTTTACCACATTTTTTCGAATTGCGCATGCGCAAATCTAGTTTTGAACTTCTGTATATTTTTACTGTGGTTGGGTCAAAAAGTTGCACCAGTTTTTCAAATTTCAGCATTTTCGCTTAAACGGTTCGGGCCCTATGAACCAAAGAGCGACGGACGGACGGACACATCACCCTCGGCATAAGGGTTTGAGAAGTATCTACAAAACCCTAAAAATAAATTTGATTTTGTTGAAAATCGAAAGCAAAAAGTAAACAACCAACTGTAGATCACTATTTATTTATTCAGTCATTTTCAACAATATAAAAACGTTTGTTTATATTTGTATCGAACCGATTTTGTTTTTCTTTTTTATCAATCCAATTTTGAATATTGAAAAAAGACCTGAATTCTAATTCTAGTTTCTAGTCATGAAAATTTCAATGTTTTCCCTCTATAAGAGTTTTCTTTGTTATCTACCTCTATTGATTTCTCACTGAATCCTTTTTCTTGTTTGTTTGGAAAATAAAGGAAAAGCAGATTGAGTGAAGGAAAACCAGTCAACATGAATTGGAAACTTTCAATTATTCATGATTCGCTGGAGAGCTTTCTCTTGCTTCTCTCTCGAATGAAATATTTGTACCATTATTTAAAGTTTGGCCTGAATAAAAAAAACTACCCTAATATGTACATACTAAGCTAAGTACTACCGGTAAGTAAAGCACAGTAATCATTCTATCATTCTGCAATGGCTACGTGAATATACAGGGTGGCACAAAAGTATGGAAACCCCTGAATAACTCAGAACAGCTGAAATATTTTCTCAGAATAACAGAAATTTATTTTTTGAAAAAATGTAAATACAAAAGTTTCAGGATTTTTCCTTAGCTATACAATGGTGACATTGGATTTGAAATTAACCTTGTCCTTCAGAGTCATTTGAAGGTCAACTTTGTTATTTTAAATGGGAACCCCCATTTTTTTATTTCAGATTTGAAAAGAGCAGGAAATTTTACGTAAAATGTGACCTTGATTCCCGTCCATGAGCATGACTCTTAAGGTCATTCCAAGGGTCAAAATTGTTTTTCCAATAAGAAACCTTAATTTGTATTGCGGATTGTGAAATAACCAAATTTTTCCCTTCAACAGCAGCCTTAACCACGGCCTACACTATGTCCTTAACCATAACCTTTAAGTTCATTTCAACCCTTCTCCCCCTTTTTTTATTAATTAAATTGTTTAATTAATTTTATTTAATTTTTTTTCTCGAAGGTCGACCACATCCTTGACCATGAACAGAAATGAGACCATGAAGAAAAAAATGGAATAAAAGTACTGAAACAAGTAAATTAGTAAAAAATTGAAGGGGGAAGGGTTGAAATGACCTATAAGGATATAGTCAAGGACGTGGTGTCGGCCATGGCCAAGGCCACAGTTAAAGGGGAAATTAGGTTATTTCGCAATCCGTAATACAAATTCGAGTTTTCAATTGGAAAAAACAATTTTGACCCTGGAATGACCTTAAAGGTCATGCTCAAGGACATGGTCAAGGTCATATTTTTCGTCAAATTTCCTGCTCTTTTCAAAGCCGCAATAAAAAAATGAGGGTTCCCATTTAAAAATAACAAAGTTAACCTTACGTTAAGTTATTTGTACCTTTGATGATTTTTGTAAACACAGAATTGGTATATAAGCGTAATATTATATACATTATATAATAATATAGAGAGTTTATTTACAAAAATAACAGTGATGCTGCCCAAATAGAATGGGATGCTAAACACACAGCGTACTGATCTATCGTGAGACATTACTAAAATAATAAAAATAATATTATGTACAATTAATTAAATAACATGGTCAGAACAATTATAAAAATGAGCAATTAAGTTACCATTAAACAAAAAAAGGGTCACACTGTCAAAACAAATTGATTTAAAAATGAAATAACATGTTTAGTAGATATGATAGATAATAATTCCCAGAGATTCTAAAATAATCGACTCTGACAGAGTTGTCAAATATTTTCTTGTGATAACGATCTCGTTAAAGAATAAAGATGAATCAAATTATAATTATTATTAACTACGGGAAACATGCAGAGAAAATAGACTCCATCGCCGGGATTTGAACCACGGGCCTCTAAATTACCAGTCTAGCGCTCTACCAACTAAGCTACACTGGAGAATGATTTCTTCTGCCGTTATTGATACCTTGTCCCGAATTTAAGCTTTCAATTTTCCACAAATCTTAGAAGTCAACATTAATGACATAGAACTAGACCGAGAAATAACGCTTGTAATTATAAAGTACCCAATTAGTACCTGTACCTAGTACAATCAATTATAAATTCATTTTTAACGTTTTTGGTAGTATTCATACTACGGAACATTTAAATTTAAATCAAATTATAATTATTATTAACTACGGAAACATACAGAGGAAATAGACTCCAGTGCCGGGATTTGAACCACGGGCCTCTAAATTACCAGTCTAGCGCTCTACCAACTAAGCTCTAACATTAAATTTAAATGTTCCGTAGTATGAATACTACCAAAAACGTAAAAATGAATTTAGAATAAAGATGTTAAACTCGGTATGGATCCTCTAGAGCCAAACCATAACCCTCTGACCTCGTATTCTCTGGCGCCGTGGCTCTCGTGGTATTTTTCTTTGAGGAATGTGAGTTTGAGGGATGTGATGCACTTTTTATAAATGCATTCCTTCTCCTTATGGAATTTCTATATAAATGCTTTCATGTTTTGTCTTCATTACTCGCTAAAATTTTATGAAAATATTTTATTTTTCAATTACATTCCACATGACCATTTCATAATCCTAAAATAATAAAAAAAATACGTGTGCTGTCGCAGGACACCCGGTTGGAACGAAGTTCCTTATCACTCTGCTAAGTACGTATACGTTGCTAACTACTTATACTAGGCGGAGTTAGAAAAACAGAAAAAATTAAAAGTAACTACCTGTTTGTTTGTACCTAGTTTTAAGGCGGTTTTTCTCGTTTTTAGACTGTTAGTTGTACCGGAGTTAAGGCAAAACTAAAAGAAAAGCATTATTTGTACCATTAAAGCAAGCGTCTTACGATAAATATGTATTGAATATAAGAAAAAAATGAATCATGATGAGTTTATAGTTAAAGATTATGTTTGTAGTTGGATGGAAATTGGACTGTTTTCTACCAACCCGGCCTAATAACTTAAAATATTATAAAATATATCTCTTCCCTACTGAAAAAAGTCTGCTTGTAATAGGATGAAATTTTACATGCCTGTTTTAATTGTAGACCACGTGTAAGAAGTTTTATTAAAATTGTTTAAGTAAGAACGTAAGATATCGGTAAAAACGTTGCTTTCTTTATTGTAAACGTTTAGGTCCACTTTAACACATTTGCGATATATATAACTTCATAACAGTGTCGTTATTCGTTTTACTAATATTAAATATATTATATTTAACTAGCCGTTAGGCCCGCGGTAGCGTGCAGAATAATAAATATGGTTGAGAAAAAGAGCTGAGAGATAGTTAGTTATAATTAAAATAGATATTTAATAGAATAGAATAGAATAGAATAGAATGCTGTTTTATTAACATAATACAAAGAAAAATTATATAAACTATAAACAAACAGATATTATGCATTGGCGTTATGCCGTCTGCAGGAGTGGAGTTTTAGCTTCATATAATATACATTNTTATTCACAATGAAGAGCCACACACATTTATCACAAAATTATAATGAAAAACTTAAAACTTCTAGACAAAAAAAGGAAAAAATACGGAGCCCGATCTAAAGCGTGTCGGAGCTCAAACTCCACTCCAAAATAGATATTTAAAGAAATGTTTACTGTTTAAATAGTAAGTTTTATGCAGTTATAATTAAAATTAAAACATTTAAATAAGAAGTTTTGTGCTCCGATATTCGTTATATAGGTATGGCGCAATTGGTTAAGTATCTGGCGTTCACCCAGGAGCCCCGGGTTCGATCCCAGCTTATGGCGCATTAATTTTTAACGTTATAAATCATTTAAGATTATTAAATTTTAACTATCTCGGTCATCTTTAACTCATGTTATCGTCATCGGTATATTTAGTGACGGTGATTTTGGTCGTTTTTTTTGGATTCTCTTCCGGAAATTGCCATAAGGAACTTCGTTCCAAAATCGTCAAGAAATGCAAAGTGAGCAATGCATAAAATACATTATCTCAGAAATTAAGTTTTACTTCTTCCACCAAAGTTTTTTTTGCCATGTGTCGGTTTATTATTCATCCTTAGCTATTTTTTTTTAATGTCCTTGAAAGAGTCCCAAATTTCCTTTGAGACCAAGGAACCCCTCCCTTCCCCCCTTCTCCGCGAGTACCACAGCTTTCCCAAAGGTCGACTCAACCATGGGTATATCTGACGTTAAAAACAAGAATTAAATCCATTTTTTAAACTTCAAAATAGAACTGAACTTAGACGTAATTTGGAATTTCTAGTGAGCAATTAGAGAAAGTATAATTACATGATGTTGACTTGAGAACAAGTAAAGTACTAAGGAAAGGATCTAAGTACTTACTCGGTCCAGTACTTACTCGGTCCAGTACTTACTCGGTCCAGTACTTACTCGGTCCAGTACTTAGTTGCGTCTAGACGCTACTTCTGTTGCGACTTGATGCTTTGTGTAATTAGTGTTTCACTAATTACTCCAGACTCCAGCTTGGTCCTGTTAACAACCTTCTTATCTAACTCTGATAACAAACACGTCATCATCACTACTTCTCATTCATCATTAAAATTCAAATTAATCATCATGAGCATTCAGAAGCATTGACATTTTAGGTTAAGGAGAAATTAAATCAAAGGAACATGAAAGACAACACGGACAAACAAATAATGGTGACTAAAATTCGCTAACTATGGGTTTGTTCCAACCCCGCTATTTGTACCGTCCTTTGTATCGTCCCGCGGATCGTTCGGGAATCGTTTAGGACAGGTTTTATACGCGCTAACATTGTACTGTAATAAAATCATTGTCAAGTTGGAACGAGTTTAGGACTGTAATTCACACTGCATTAAAAACATTCATGGAAACCTAACAGATAGGGAACCTTCCTGTTGATATTTGTGACTATTGACATAACTGCGCATGTCATACAAACCAGTACATGGTATTGTCCGAGGATCGTTGGGACCGTACTTTGAACGGTTCGCATACGATCCCTGCGTGGGTTGGAACAGTTTCGAGAACGGTACGAAACACTGCCACAAGTCGGCTTGGAACGGCTTTTATCTATTGCGCATGCCGGTGACGATCCCGCGGAGGGTACAATGCTCGGTTGGAACAAACCTATTGTAAACATACTTAAAACTGAAATTGTAAACATACTTAAAACTGAAATTGTAAACATACTTAAAACTGAAATTGTAAACATACTTACTGTAGTATCTAGTATTAAAGTAACACTAAAATAAAACTAAAAACTCTACACTTGCATTTTGTGAGCTTGTCCAAAACAAGACTGAATATTTTATATTTTGACATAACTATAAAACAGATGTAAACAAACAGTAACTTAGTAACCAATAAATAATAACAATACACAACATTTCCCTCCCCTTTAAGAAGTTACGCAGCGAGCTCTTAGATGGTCGGCATGCTTTCGTTCTTCTCGTCCGTCAATCATCACCCGATATGATAAGTCACCTGTACGCTGAATCACCGTCCCTTCTTTGTATGACTTCCCGTCTTTTGATAGCGACCATACTTCGTCCCCCTCCGAAAAAGATNGAGAGTTTCTTGTGTTGAAGGGAGACCTGTTCTAGTTGAATCGCGGTAGCCTCTACATCTTTCAATGTAGCAGCATTTGTGGGAAAGTTTTTTATTAACTCCTTCTGCCACTCTGAATTATTTATTCCTACAAACAATTGATCTCGTATTCTTTCTTCTAATGTGCTGTCTCTTTTATGTAAAGTAAATTCCCTTCGTTCACTCTGTATCAAGACTTTCCTTGCATATAATCTATCTAAAACTTCCTTTAATTCCCCAAAAGATACCTCGTTCACATTCTTTGGTTTAAAATGATCAAAAAGAACCTTATAACATACTGGCCCTATTTTGGATAACAAAAGAATAGCCTTATACTTGTCACAATCAGGCCCTTCCAGACCAAACAATAACAAGCCTGTTTCGAATCTAGATATGTAGTACTCCCATTCCTCCCTAGATTCATCGAATTGTTCAAATTTGAAGTTTATTAATGCTTCACCTAAAGTATTTGATTTATTACCCTGGGGTTTAATATCTCCTCTCTGACCACTAGAACTATTATTAGGTAAATTTAAGGTCATACCATCAACGCTGACATGAGATTGAGTTTCATCTGATTCTGAATCTCTTCCAACCTCCGAACTTCCTATGCGTTTGTTTTTCCGATTCTTATCACTGTTCTTTGTTTTCACTCCTTCCACCACTCCTTTCTTCTTTCTACCTGGCATCCTCGTCGCCAAAATGTAGTATCTAGTATTAAAGTAACACTAAAATAAAAACTAAAAACTCTACACTTGCATTTTGTGAGCTTGTCCAAAACAAGACTGAATATTTTATATTTTGACATAACTATAAAACAGATGTAAACAAACAGTAACTTAGTAACCAATAAATAATAACAATACACAACTCTTACAACTGAAATTGTAAACATACTTAAAACTGAAATTGTAAACATACTAAAAACTGAAATTGTAAACATACTTAAAAATGAAATTGTAAACATACTTAAAACTGAAATTGTAAACATACTTAAAAATGAAATTGTAAACATACTTAAAACTGAAATTGTAAACATACTTAAAACTGAAATTGTAAACATACTTAAAACTGAAATTGTAAACATACTTAAAACTGAAATTGTAAACATACTTAAAACTGAAATTGTAAACATACTTA
>KZ651272.1:22450-32983 GCA_001010745.2 Gerris buenoi | reverse complement strand
GGGGGGGGGGGGGAATAACCGGTGAAGAGCGGCCATCATTTTACAATATAGTAGTATAGTAGTCTAGTACTTCCTACTAGAACGGGTAGGACGAACCACTTGTTGTAAAAAAACTTAGTAGTAGTAGTAGTAGTCTAGTACTTCCTACTAGAACGGGTAGGACGAACCACTTGTTCGAACCTTGCAATTAGGCCATCACCTAGGCCCTTTTTACGCCCCGCGGCGGAGAGTTCCAGCTAATTCACACATCATACATTTGTACATTGTACCGCCGAAGCGAGTATGGTGTGGTCATTAGTAAGCTATATAAGCGAGCGTCAAAGCGTGGGGGAAGAGTCCCCATAAAGGGTGTCCCTCGCCCTGCTCCGTCCTTTAACCATAGATACTAATTACACCATCATGACACGGATCGGACCCACATCAAAGAGTGGGGGGAAGAGTCCCCATAAAAGGTGTCCCTCGCCCTGCACCGTCCGCGATTCATTGATGCAATTCAGAGTATCATGGCACGGGATCGAACCCACGACCTCGAGTTGCCTCGACTTATTGATAGCTGAGCAAGCGCTCTAAGACGCTTGGCTACCCTGGATCCCATTTTACCATATAAGTATTAAAAGTTTAGTCCATGTTTTGTTAGAATTAGTATCTACATTACTTGACGAACAATTTACTGGTACTGAACTTAAGTCTATAATAATAATTGAAAGTCTGCTTTATAATTACAATAAAGTTATACTCTTATCAAAGAGAAATATTTAGTAATTTCTAATTTATCAAACTATTCAGCCAAACTAGAATCTAAAATCAAAATTAATTCTCTTGACATTTTAACATAAATTTTTTTTTTAAAGTCAAATTTATTTATACCTCAAACTTCAAACTCAATTTAGTGCAAATTTAAAATTCGACAGAATTCATTTGATACAACTTATTTGAAACTTTACGAGGAATATGATGAGAATTATTTCTAAGTTGAAGTTGTAAGGACTTAGAGGCTTCATAATTGATTTAATCTGCCATTGTGACTTGATTTCCCCAGAGTGTTTCTACTCTAGAGGGTGTTCCACAAGTTTCATTTTCCCCGTAGTTTTCCAAGTTTATTTTTTATGGTAGTTTTTCTTTTTTTTTTTTTGTAACAATTTCTTTTTATTATTTCGTAACACATAATTTAGGACTTAATCTGTATTGTTATAGAGTCATTTATATTATTACACATATAAACTTTGTTTTTCCTTTTGCTTCCGAGCTTACCGAAGGTAAAAGAAGCTAGGTGGTCGTTCTGAACAACAAAATTTTATGAATCCGATTTAAAAAAATTCCAAAGACAAACCTGTTTCGGACATCAGAGAACATTTTTAGTTTCGTGTCTGTCTGTAGGTCTTGTCTGTCACTCAGTTTTTTACGTTCAAATTTATCTTAAAAACTACTTCCCCGATTTTAATGAACTTTGGATGGTAGGTCAGTATTAGCCCATTGTTGGTCCCATATAAGTTTTAACATTTAGTGCTCATTTATTTCTCTTATTTACACTTATATATTTAAAAGTACGCATCTGATTTAATTCGTAATCCTAGTAGGACACTAAATATGTATTTTTTTTTCACAAAATATCAGCCTTGATGTTAGTGACTTATATGCACGAGGTCCCCTAGACTATTGCCTTTTTACTTTCTCATATAAAGAAAAAGAATCAAGATTTGGATTACCCTTATATATATTTAATCTTAATTTCTCAACAGTCTGCTCCAGGTCTCAAGGGTATAGATATAAAACTAAGTTTTTATATCATTTGCGATATTTCGACCCCACTTCACCATCAAGCTAAAACAACAATTTATTAACATTGTCAACACACACACACACACACATATATATATATACAGTAGTCACCGCTTAATGTGATCACGGTTAATGTTATCAACCGCTTAGTGTGATCAAAATAGCTTGGAACGTCCCCACCCAATNTGTAGAATGAAGGGCCGTAGCGTTAGCTAGTCAAATAAGGAAAAAAACCTGAGGCAAAAATTATTTTTTTAAAAATTTGGCGAGCTAGGATATCTCAAAAACTATGTGAGTTAGCGAAAAAATTAATATAATCAATCTTGTGGAAAATTTTGTCAGCTTTAATTTTATATAGAATAGTTTTATCGATAGGTCGCATAGTTCCCGAGATATAAGTGAAAAACCGAAATTAGGGACCTTCTACGTGCCCCCCCTCCCCCCGCTCAACTCCTAGGAGTGGGGACTTTTAGTATGTTTACCTCCTAACTAGTCCAAACAAAGTCCCAAAGTCAAAAATTGTGTTCCTTCCATTTCCCTCTACAACTATTTATTGACTGGACTACAGGTGATGTTTGTAGGATGCGCATGCGTATAAAGAGTGTCGTGAAGTAGAATTTGAAATTTCTTAAAATACATAACAATAAAAATATACAGAAATAAATTTTTAACAATTTTATTTTATAAAAGAAAAATTTTAGCGAAAATTTTACATAAGGTATAACAAAAGGTAATAATAAGAAACAAAATTAACATTAACAACGACATAAACAAAAGTTAAAATTTAAATATCAACTAAATAAATACTGAGTAAATTAATAATTTTTTATCGTAAAAATTTATAATTATTTCATCACACATTTACATTAAAATTAAGTCAAGTCAAATTATTATACCGTTCAAAAGAGGAAATATTAAAGAAAAAAGCAAGTTTTTCTCACATTTACATTAGTTTTTTTTTTTATTTAACGCAAAAAAGTCCTATTTGACATACAATGATATGAGTATGAGTATCCATGAAAAGGCAATAAAATAAAGAAGTTTTCCATTGCCCGGACAATTCAAAAGCTAACTAGTTTAAGCATTATGGACCTTCAAAAAAAATTGTTTTTTTCGATTTATTTTTTTTTTATTTTTTTTTTTATTTTTTTTTTTTTAACTTTTTGAGCTAAATTTGATCTAAAAGGGAGGAAAATTGACAATAACATTTCTTTTTGAAAATGTTTTTAGGTTTCCAACGATACCTATAATAATGAGCTATCCCTCTTTGTTCTCAAGATACACTTGTTTAAGTGTAAAAAAAGCTTAGCCCAAAATTTTAAAAAATTGCTCTAGTCAGAAAACGAAGCGCGAAAGGGTTAATATTTCATTTTTGACTCCTTTTAGGGTACCCTATATGCCCCTTCTTTTTGGCAGACTTAAGTTGAAACACCCTGTAAAGGCTTATCCGAGAAACTAATAAAGCCTTGTTTATTCATTATTCATTTGAGTCCATAAAATGGATATATTTCTTTAATTTTTTTTGTTTTAATCTTATAAATAAATTGTTTATATTCTTAGATAGGTATTGAGGTACTTGAGGGGTAGAGTCGTGGAGGTAGAGGTGGAGGAGATAGAGCCTGACCTTGTAAAAGAAGTGGGGCTAGAGGTAGGCGTGGCCTTTGGGGTAGTGGTGGGGGAGAACAAATAACCCAATACCTACTGAGTCTTCTAGTTCCAGAAACAGATAAACCACAAACAAATTGATTTATTTAAATTTACTTTTTTACTCCTTTTAAGTTTATAAAAGCCCTTTGCATTAGGCAGGTAATGCAGTTTAATTTTTTTTTTCACTGTCTATTAAATATTGAGATGTGTAGTTTATAGTCGCAATAAAATTTGATGTTAAACTTTTTCTTCTTCTTGCAAAAATCTGAAAGAGCAAGTTTGTCTGTTTTGGAACTAGAAGGCTCATAATATTTTTTATTTTATATTTGCGTGTTGTATTTTGTATTTATTTATTATAAAAGTATTTGTGATGTTTGAAAAGCGTTAGATATTTAACTTCGTCCAATCTGTATTATCAGCATGTCATCATCCAATCAGTATTATCAGCATGTCATCATCCAATCTGTATTATCAGCATGTCATCATCCAATCTGTATTACGTCAAGATTTCACACAAGCTGAAACCAACATAAACATAAAGATGAACAGACAGTTAAAATAAATAGATAAAATAAACACATTCGAAACAAATACAAACTGGAATTTGTGATTAGCAGATAAGCACATAACTACATAAGATATAGATAAACCGAAATATAAAATAAACAAATAAACACGTAAGAGTAGGTATTGGGTCACTTGAGCCAGCTCCCTCTCCTGACCCATTAGACAACGTCTACCTCTACCCCGTCTATCAAGGTGACGCCCACTCCCCTCCACATCTTCTCCAAGAGTGGGGGTCGGCCCAAGTGTCTTCATAACTACCTTATACGCAACAAATATACACAAAATAAAACTACTAAGTACGTGATTTTATTATACAAAAAACCCTTGTATTTATAGGGATGACTTCTTAGGGCTTCCCTACAATTTTCCTATGCTTGGATTATTATACACACATAACATAACTTTAAAATTACAAATTTTTGTGATGATTACTTTCGTAGATCAGGATCTCTCCAATCACCTGATTGAATCTCTTTTGTGTCTTGGAAAAACCATCATTTCTACCTAACCTTTGTCTAAATTTCTTATGTTAAATTTAAAATAAATAGTACTCACAGTTGACTTTAGACTCTCCCCATCCTACTTTGTATCCGTTAAGTTCGTTCTCCTTCTTGAGCCAGTCTTGAAGAGGTTTGAAAAACTCGATGATATCGTCAGTGGACATCTTCCTGGTCCCGGTCAGGACTTCCAGTGCATCAGGCCAGGGCTTGCTCGACCCAAGTCTTAGCATCTTACTGTGAATAGAGAAAAACTCATTATACTCGTACTGTTATATAACTATAAACTAGGGTTGGTTCGATATCCTAACATCGATGATTTTGATACATCGACATCGAACAGACAAACATCGACATAAAATAGACAAAAATGTATGTTTTCAATGCATCGGCATCGACCCTCCTAACCCAAAGCTCTCAAGAAAAGTTCGATCCTTCCTACAAAGTTGTCAGCAAAAAAAGAAGAAGAAAAAAAAACTATTTCTGATGTTGCTCGAAAAAAAAAAAAAATTATGTCTGATACATCGAAAGGCCAACATCTATGTTTTTGATACATCACTATTGATGTCCCAACCCTAGAGTAGGTTAGGGGGGTTGAGAATAACTGTATTCAACGAAGCACTGGTGACTTCTGTTAGCCTCAGTGTTATGTAGGAATGGGACTTCAAAGTCGATGTATCGAAAACATCGATATATCGAATCAAAAATGAAAGGATTTATAACCATTTTCTTTTTTAAAAGAACGTTTATAAAGAACTAGTCAGGCTACAACTATTTGTTTACTAATTGGCGTCTAATTTTACATTATAATTATGGATGAAAAATCGATGATCTCTGAAAATTTCATAATTCTCAACAAATAATACAAACATATGTGTGAAAATCGAGCTACCTCCTCCTTTATCTGTTGGATATACCCCCCCCCCCCCCCAAACAACCATATAACTTCTGGTTCCAAAATTAATAATTCATGCTAATACCTTATTGTGGGGCAATTTTTGAGTGGAGAATCAAATGAAAGCTGCTGAGGATTCAAATATATAGATGCTTTTTTAAATGATGCATTCTTTATTGGTTTTGTATGTCAAAATTAACCAAAAAAATATGCTCCCACCCCCACCACATGGTTATAGCTTATGGTGAGGCGATGAAAATTTGTTCGTATACCTCACTACAATAATTGCACAAACATAATACATGAGAACTATATTTAGCCGTATAACAATATCTCTCTTAAGCTGACATTAATAATAATAATATAAACAAACTCTCTCGCCTAGCAACCAGAATAATATATGTGTCTAGGGACACAACCTCTTCCCTTTTCTAGGGTGTGGGACAGTATCTCTTGGGAGGCACTGATAAACGTCCATAACGCATCCGGGTGGCTCCTGGAGGAATGGAGACAGGATGCCGGTCGATTTGTGGTCCCGAGGAAGGTACAGCAGGGGGTACAATAGCTGCTCAGTCATCGCCAAAATCTTCAGGTTTGATTCCATAATATTCCAGATCTCGTGAGGATTCAGGTCGATTGGGAGCAGGAATCAACTGCGCTCGGTTGCGTCGAATTGTCCCCTGATCCGTTTCTATGATCCAGCTCCGCGGTGCTCCAGACTCTTTTACCACTTGGCCATAGTGCTGCTGGTCCGGTATCCACACCCTTTGCCCAATCGCCAACGGTGGTAAGTTTCTTACTCGATGACGTTCGTCAAATCTAGTTTTGTATTGACACCTTCTCTTTTCTTCTTTCTCTCTGAAAGACTTAAGCTTCACGGTTTTTGGTCGCAAGTTCGTAGTCAATATAGGGACTGTGGTTCTCAATTTTCTACCCATGAGTAGCTCCGCTGGACTTGGACGGCCATCACTGGGTGCACTACGATAGGCCGGAAGACCTAAGTTAGGATCTCCCTCCTTTAGCAGCACATTTTTCACGGCCTTGACTGCAGCTTCAACTTGTCCATTGCTCTGGGCAAATAAAGGACTACAGGTAATGTGTCTGAATCCGTAGGTTTTCGCAAATTCATTAAATTCCACGGACCGGAACTGCGGTCCATTGTCCGACCGGACAATATTTGGAACACCCAAACGTCCAAACAAATTTTGCAGACGATTAATTACCTGTTGACTGTTCGTCGACGTCAACGCAAACACTTCGGGATATCGCGAGAAATAATCCACCACCACCAAATACTCCTTCCTCGAATTGTAGCCAAATCTACCCCAACCATCATCCAAGGGTTCTCGGGAAGATCCGTAGGAGTTAACGGTTCAACTGGTGCACGCTTCACAGTTTTTAACCAAATTCTTGAGCTGACTTGAGAGACCAGGCCACCATACTGATTCCCTGACACGACCAAATCTCCTCTGTGAGCATAATAAGGTCTTAGGTCGGGTTCTTATTCGTCAATTCGGGGCCACCCTTTGTCGATGTATCCTCGAAGTTGTCGCGACACCAGGTCCACCTCTTGTGCTTGCTGTACTTCACCTAACCGCTGGTCTGACATTGACAAGCTTTGTCTCAAGGCCATAACTAGGAGCTGCTCCTCTTCATCATCACCGGCGTACTCAGTCATCACAGTAGGTGCTCGCGACAATGTGTCTGGCGTGTACAAAAACTTTCCAGACACATGACATATCTCAAAACTAAAGTTAGCTAACCTTATTCGAAACCTTTGTAACCGAGGGGACAAGTCACTCATTGGCTTGGTGTCTAACAGTGATAATAAGGGCTTATGATCGGTTAAAAGTTGGAACCTGGCCAGACCCAGAAGGTAGCAAGAGAAGCGTTCACAGGCCCAGGTACAAGCTAGGACTTTTTTTCTATTTGGGCATATCTCTTCTCAGTGTCACTTAAAGTACGTGAAATAAAATGGATTGGTCTCCACTCACCGTCGGGTTGCCTTTGCTCTAACACCCCTCCCAGTCCATACGACGAAGAATCCGCTGACACCCTTGTAATCTTCTTTGGATCGTACAAAGCTAGCACTGGAGGGCTTGCTAACTGCCGCTTCACTTTTTCGAAGGCTAACTCATGTGCCTTTCCCCAGTTTTTCAAATTATTTTCTTTGCTCAGGAGGTCACGCAAAGGGGCTGTCGTGTCCGTCAGATAGGGCAAGAATCGCAAGTGGTACGTTACCATTCCGAGGAACCCTTTTAATTGTTTGCCATCCTTTGGCCTCGGCATTTTCACGATTTCCTCTACCTTGCTAGGATCTACAGATAATCCTTTTGCTCCGACCGCGTAACCTAGAAATTTTGCTTCCGACTTCCTGAATTGACATTTCTTCTGATTTAATGTTATTCCAGCCTTCTGCAACCTGTTTAACACCCTTGCCTGACGACGATCGTGCTCCTCCAAGGTTTTACCTACTACCAACACGTTGTCCATAAGGTTGACTACTCCCTCTTCTGATTCTAAAGCCTCGGATATTCTTCGTTGAAAGTGTTCGCTGGCGCTAGTGATGTGCCCATGGGTAATCGATTAAACATAAACCTTCCAATTGGGGTAAGAAACGTTGTAAACGGGCACGAATCTTTCTCTAGTCCTATTTGAAAGTACCCAGTTTTGGCATCTAGCTTCGAAAACACAACACCTTTCCCAATTGTAGCCACACACTGTTCGACTGATGGCAGTATATGACGCTCTCTCATCACTGCTCTATTCAGTTCAGTGTAGTCCACGCATATTCTAACCGACCTGTCCGGTTTAGGAACAACGACGAGTCCCGCACACCACTCTGTGGGTCTTTCTATTCGCGATATGACTCCCTCTTTCTCTAATCGAAGTAGTTCTTCCTTGGTTTTCTGTAAGAGGGGAAAAGCTACACGCCTGGGGACCTATATTGAATACTCACTATCTAGTTTACCCAATCCTTCAAAAAGGGATTTATTTCCCTCTTCTGGTGGGACTTGTTTCAAAGCGTTTAACCACGCTAACATACCTAAGGAAGTTATGTCTCCTCTTCCAAGAAGGGGTTCTTGAGGCTCCTTGACCACATACAGCATCGTTTCTATACGAGCCTTCTTCCACATTAGAGATCAAAGAAAATTTCCTCTCACCTCTATCCTCATTCCGGTCGGCCCATGTAACACTTTATCAGCTGGTTTTATGTAGGTGACCCTGGACGGTGATACAGTTTAACCCCTATCACTGTGACATCAGCCCCTGTGTCAAGTTTAAACTCTGCTTTTTGACCCAGTTTTTTAATCTTTGCTTTCCACGGATCTGCTCCCGATGCCCCGACCGCTCCTAGATAGTGGCTGGCTTCCGAATCTTCCTCGCTGTCCGATTGTTGTCGGTAGGCGTAGTTGACCTTCTGGCTTTTTCCGGGACAGCACTTTGCCCAATGACCTCTTGACTGGCATCGGCTACACCGGGATTTCCACGCAGGACAGCGTCTAGGGGCATGCGTGCATCCACATGAGACACACTTCTGTTCATACGTTTCATATCGAGTGTTCGTATCTCGAGGTTGGTTTCGTGTGTTCGTGTCTCGAGGTTGGTTCCGTGTGTTCGTGTCTCGTGGTTGGTCCCGCAAATATTTGATTCTATCTACCTCGCCTAAGTCTAACTCAGGGTGGTTGCCCCGAACAACCGCTTGTTGGCGTTTCACGTCTTCAGATTGCCGGACTTTTCGCTCCACCTTAGCAAGGGTCAGGTCCGCGTCCATTTGCAATACTTCGGACAACTTGCTGTCCCGAATACCGACCACAATGCGGTCACGGGTCAGTTCTTCACGCAACGCCCCATATTCGCAGGTTGATGTTAAACGGTGCAAATCCTGAATAAAACCCTCAGTTGGTTCCTCCGGCGCCTGTACTTGGCGGTTAAATTTAGCGCGTTCGTAAATGACGTTCTTCTTACTGACGTAATAGTTATTAAAGCGTACTACCAGAGAACTGAACGAAGTTAACTCCTCCTCGGTTGGTTTTATAGCTTCTAGAACATCATCCACTCCACCACCCATCACGTATAAGAACGTGTTGACTTGCCGCTACTCGGACTGCTCCAACAGTCCCGAACATATTCGATACCGTTCGAATGTTTTAAACCAGCGAGGCCAGTCTTCTCTTCGAAACGTGAATTGCTCTGGTGGAGATACTGAATTAGCCGAATAATTCGTCGAGTTTGAACGTACTTCGTTTTTTTCTGTAATCTTAACATTCGATTTTTCTTCGGCATTACTCATTGTTTACCTTTTTTCTTCTTTTTTTTGAAACTTCAAAACAAACTTAACAAAAACCAAATATTAACAAGAAAAAAACAAATTTACACTCACGTTTAAAGTTTAACCGATGCCACCATGTTTTGTTCGTATACCTCAATACAATAACTGCACACACATAATACATGAGAACTATATTTAGCCGTATAAACATAATACTATAACAAGAACAATATCTCTCTTAGGCTGACATTAATAATAATAATATAAACAAACTCCCTCGCCTAGCAACCAGAATAATACATGTGTCTAGGGACACAAAACCTAAAATGTACTTAGACGCAAGTACGTCCCCGTGATTTTAAGATGTAGAAAGACACTTTGAAAGAAGATATTTTGTTGTATTTACCCGAACTTCTCTCCAGCGGCTTTACTCTGGTAAATATCACAGTTGTAAAGCGGATTCTCGTCCGGTTTCTTCGGATCGAACTCACCCGCTGTCTCACACAATGACTTGTGGAACTGGAACTGAAGTACCGCTTTTACAAAGTACCTGCAAGGAAAATTAGACATACAATTTTAGGATGGGATGATAAAAAAAAAATAAAAAAATCTTTCAATTTTGCCTTAACGCCGCTAAGTACAAATAGTTAATTTGTTTTAATGTTCTCTCTTTTTTAAATCCACCATGTACAAGTAGTTAGTATTGTACACTTAGCAGTGTGATTTTATAATTTATATTTAAATAAAAAGCATAAGGAACTTTATTGCTAACGGGTGTCCTGCGATACTAAATGTATTTTTTTTTTTTTTTTTTTTTTTTTTTTTTTTTTTTTTTTTTTTTTTTTTTTTTTTTTTTTTTTTTTTTTTTTTTTTTT
>KZ651271.1:664873-675159 GCA_001010745.2 Gerris buenoi | reverse complement strand
TGTTTACGCCAGTTGACTGTTCAGGATAAATATTATTTGTAAAGTTTTGTTTTCATTTAGATAAGGTCGATAGGGCACTGAGGTAGCGTCTCATCGGCCATCTCATTTTTAGTTCGCTTCTGGACTTGGTTTCTAGAGGTCAGACTGCCGTTTTTATAACCTTCCGTTTTTACGTTATTATTTTACGTGAAGTTATTATCTTTTATTCAGTAGCTCAGCAGTTCGGTGGTTAAACTTTTATTGCAACCGAAAGTGAATTTTTCCGCGATACGTAGGTACAGAAGACACCGGGGGCCCCCCACCTGCATCCACCAACCTGCGTACCGGCGTGTTGGACTTTCCCGTCAATCGGGGTAAGCGTTGTATGATTTTTGTTATTTGATTTAATTATTTCATTTGTACGTAAGTGGCGCGTACATATAGTAAGATCTTTTAAACGCTAAACAATGGGTTACAAGTTGAATTTGTTTAACTAAGGTCAGATTTGTGTGCAAAGATAACGTTAATCCAATTGCAGAAGTATATATTTATGTAGTAGAGTCAAAAATTACTCCTCTAGACTTATTTATTTCACATAGACTTTTAGACTTCAATGTTCTATCTATTTATCTATTCAATGACTGACATTACCCATTCGACTAATCATTTACAAACCTACAATAATAGGTTTATTCCAGCCAAGCAGTTTACTGTCCGGGATCGCCACGGGCATGCGCAATTTTTAACTTAATTTGAACGGTATATTATTCTATTTCTCACATTAAAAGAAAAACGAAAGTGCCGTAAAGATGTCTTTTAAAGATATGAATCAATAGACTCAAAGAAATCAGATAATGATCATGACTTAAACGGTCTANGTGTTAACATTAAAACTTTAATTTAATATAAATTATTATGAACGCTTGAACTGTAAATCTCTTTATCTTAAAAATAACAACAGATAAGATTTATTAAAAATAATTAAAGTAAATTTACAGAGGCTTCCCAATTGTTTAAAATAATATACCGACAGTTAGGAAGTAATTCTAGAAATTATTGTACTCCTATATAATATTAACAAAACCTAAAAAAATTTAGATAATTAACATTGGAATGATTGCCTTGTCAATAGATATAACCAATTGGTAGCCTTGTCTAAAATATTTACCTCGCTAAAGATTAGTATACAAAATAATATGAAGGCAGTCTGTCGTTAGCAGGGGAACTCTACAGTCCATATATATGGGTATTATAACCATAGAAACCTACATTGTTTATAACTAAACAGTCTTGCCATAACTCACATACATTAAGAGTAGTGCTTGATGCTTCATACGTACTTCAACTTGGCAAACACACTTTAATCTAAATATTTTATTATACCAATTGAAACCAACAGATTCATAATTAAAACAAAAAAATAAAATAAAATAAAATAAAAAATATGATAACGAGCTAAGAAAATCAGCATTTGAAATTTCCACTCATAGGAAATTTATGTTCGTAATATATTTTTCACGTAAATAATAATATATTATCTAGTGTGAATGAAGAGTTGGAACAAGAAAGTTTTTTTTAGGAATCAATTGATCATGACATCTTGTTAAAGTATAGTAAGATCTTTTAAACGCTAAACAATGGGTTACAAGTTGAAGGTCAGATTTGTGTACAAAGATAACGTTAATCCAATTGCAGAAGTATATTTATGTAGTAGAGTCAAAAATTACTCCTCTAGACTTCTTTATTTCATATAGACTTTTAGACTTCAATGTTCTATCTATTTATCTATTCAATGACTGACATTGGCCATTCGGCTTATCATGTATTAACTTACAATAGTAGGTTTATTCCTACCAAGCAGTTTACTGTCTATGGGATTGTCACGAGCATGCACAATTTTTAACTTGGATTAACGGTATATTATTATATCTCTCGCATTAAAAGAAAAACGAAAGTGCCGTAAAGATGTCTTTTAAAGATATGAATCAATAGACTCAAAGAAATCAGATAATGATCATGACTTAAACGGTCTAAAGGTGAGTTTACTCCTGACATTTATTGCAGGATATTTATGTCAGACAGAAATCGCAGTAGTGTAAACACCGAAAAATGTATGTCTGAGATTTATATTTCTAATCTCAGGTATAAGTGTCGACACTTCAATTACCAACAGATGTAAACACCTATTATTTGAAAATTCAAACTCCTCTGAGAGATATCGCGGAATACGACGCAAATTTAAACATTGCGAGAAGTGTCAGACGTATATCCACGGCATAAATCTCAAGCAATTTCTCTCAGATGCAAACACTCATTGCGATTTCTGTCTGACGACATTTATTGCCGGAGAAAAGTGTCAGGTGTAAACGCTCCTTAAGCCATTATTATGTTTAAGTAATACCTAATAATGTCAATGCATTGAAATTATATTTGAAGCCATATAAATTAATAAAGGAATAACTATAAACAACAGCGGAAATGGAACTATTTAAAAATTTTATAATTAAATCAGAAGAAAACGTCCAACAGCGGAAATTATCCCTACAGAAGATTAAGTTAAACAAATGAATCGTATTTGCTTTGTTTATAACCTGACTGAACGGCGTTGGGTAACAAGTGAATACTTCTCTACGACTTCATAAATATAATGTTAACTATATAGCCAGATACGCTCTGAGATCCGCGAGGTGTGAATTCAACTTTAGAGTCACAAACCTGTTCCAACCATTAATGCCTTGTCTAGACTGCCGAACCGAACAGAGGAAACGAGACGAACATTGGCCTCTGCGCGTGTCCAGACTTGGCATGCGCAGACACCAATGCTCGCTTTGATTCCTCTTAGAAAGGTGTAGTTCGGTTCGGCTGTCTGGAAGAGACATAATGTCTATTTAACTGTTTGCTGTTGCTGTTGCCTTGTGAATAAAATCTATCCTAAATGATTCCTGAACAGACCTAATAATCATTATATAGACTATAGACTAACAATATTAGGCAGACATATGTATTTGTAGACGCAAAATATTACCTCTGCTTTAGTGATAGAGTTGAAATTGGGGTTGAGATAATATTTGATTCCGTCCAGTGATCCAGGGAGTGTTATGCCTCGAACAAGTAGAATTAGAAGTACTGCGTAGGGAAACAGTGCAGTGAACCATACAACCTGAAAAAAAAACAACCACGTAATGAAAATTAGCATGATAGACATCAACATTTACACAAAAAAATATATTTCTACAGTCTTTATACGCCAAAGTGTGGGTAACTAATTTGCTACCCCTCAGTAATATCCATTGCGTATTTTATTACTTGATAAAAATTGTCAAGCGGTAGTAATTTGCTTGTTTATTTAAAGGAACTATGTAACTACTCAAATTATATAGACAGGGTAACCAATTATTTTGAGTGTTATGACGTGAACTTATGTGAACTTTAGTTCTGTTTCCTAAATTACGAGGAAGTAAAAAATTGTTCCTTAGTTTGGTAATCGCAGATTGGTCAATACATTATTTTTATTGGCATGTCAAACTACGTATACATAGTTCATATATAATAGTTCTATTCTTCAATCAAAAAGGGAAAGGTTTTCTCAAAAAAATAAAATTTACTATTAGATGACATAAACATAAACATGCATTATCGTTCAAGCTGAAGACGTTATTAACAGTATTTATAGGTCAAATCAATATGTGTGTTTGAAAATGAATTTGATTTGTTTAATTTGCAATTTAAAGACCACTTCAAATAGTTAAAAGATATTGTCTGCCAATTTGTGATGCATATCTTACTCACGTCCTATTTTAGGGCGAATAGTCGTATACAAATTACCAGTAGGACATATAAAATGTATTAAATGTGCTCTTGACAATTGCAATAAATATGGCACTAATTTCGACAAATCATAAAAATTTCTTCAGTATCGTATGCTAATAGAACAATGGTGATTCAATGATAATATAGATGTTGATAAAACAATTATTGTGTGAAAGCAAAAAAGAAAAGGCGCAGAAAGTTAAAATTAGCATGGAGCCAACAACCGACTTATTATGACCTACCAACAAAACTTCATCAAAATTGGACCAGTAATGTTTAAGATATGGTGGAGGATATCTATCTTATGCCAAAAGATAAATAGACTAACAGACTGAAACGATACAAATAATGTTCCCTTATGTCAAAAACGGATTTCTGTTTAGGATTGTTGAATTTGGAGACATAATAGGTAAAACCTCATTTGGATTTTAACAAACTAGTTAAGTAAAACATAACTTAAAGCTCAGAACTGTCTTATATAACAAAAAAGTCCAAATGCGAAGGAAAGCAATAAATTTCACAATAATATACTCCTAAAATTAAAGTAGTTATAATGCAACATCTAAAGATCATTTAAATTTTAACTAAATTATTGTTAAATACGTCAAATTGGAGCCCAACCTTGCCAGATGTAGAGATTCCCTTCCACAGGGAGAAGTAGCAGATGAGGTAGACTGCAAAGAGGCAAAGCACTATGTCCCACTTGATTTCTCCAAGATCGTGTAGACCCTCGCTTCGATGTAATTCCAGAATGGCTCGGCTGCAAAGCAAAATTCATTCATCATTACAACACAAAGACGAACTTACTAGTTTTAGAACAAATAAAACCATTTGTCCTTAAATAATGATGTACCATGGTATATCATTACTTATCTGATGATAACTATAATTGTATAATATTAATTATAGAACATGGAAAGTGGCCACATTAAAATGATGCAATGATTAACACTTAAGTGCACTTACTTGAAATATTCGAACGACGCGGACGTATACTCCTGACCTGACGCGGCGGCAATGAGGGATCTGTTTGCTATGGTTCCATTTATCGTCACATTGCCTATTTCGTTCCATGCCTGATTTAGATCTAACTGTAAATCACAAGCAAAAGAAATCAATTGATGATTAATTGTGTCTTAAATGACTATAAAGCCTCAATATTACATTGAACATCTAATGTTTCTAACAAGTGCAACACCTATTTTATATTATAATAAACAAATAAATATTCAAAAAAAATTAATATAAAATAAAAAATGGACTGCCTATTGGTATGGCACTTAGCTTCCTCGCATTCTACCCACGTACTCTAATGATTTTTTTATTTATTTTATTGTCTAATTGGTTTAATTGTTTCCCCTGTTTTTTTTTTTTTTTTTTTTTTCAATCTGTCAAAGTTGTTTTGATTTTTTACACGAATTAAAGTATCAATTTAGCAAAAGTTAAAAAGCGCAAATGGTTCAAATTAATCTGGGGCTATCTGCGGGCTACTTTCCATAAACTATAAAAGTTTCATTTACATCTGATAAGTACTTTTGAAGCTATATGTGTAAATAAATGTATGTTTGTGCGCGTGTGGAAGAGAAACAAATAGGCGCAGAAGGTTAAAATTTATATGGGACCAACAATGGACTTATTATGACTTACCACCCAAATTTCATTAAAATTGGACGGGTAGTTTTTAAGATGTAGTGGTTCGCAAAAATTAAACGACAGACCGACCGACAGACAGACACTGAAACAAATTGATCCCTGATGTCTGAAACGGATTTCTGTCTTGGAATTTTTGAAATCTGAGACCTAAAATTTTTTCGTTCTACAGAACAATCACATAGCTTCTGTTTCCTCCGGTAAGCTTGGAAGCAATATATTTAAACACCGTTAAAACCATCAACTTGGCTACTAGTAGTTAAAAGTCCTTTGGACAATACAAAGTTACTTTGGTAAAGACTAGAGAAACGTCTTGCCTCATTCATAAAATTTAACCGTAAGGTAATTGAGTTACAAACTCAGTGAGATAAGTTTGTTGTTCTTGGACGTTGGTTTAAGTCAACACCCTGAAGATCTATACACTTATGAAAGGAAAAAGTTGGGCTTAGCATGCTTGAAGATGTTATCTAAAGCTTTATTTTCTAGTGATAGCTGGGCGACTTTCGCTCAGAGGCTATCGCTGGACTCGCGTCCAGGAAAACGTACCTCTACAGAGATACGTGGAATTCTATGTAACTAATAAATTGGTTTGTTGATAAATGAACACTAATAATTAACAAGTAAGTATAATGTAATAGTACCGGTCGACAGTTGGCTGTGTTCCATGGATTGTCGCATGTTGTCCAGGGTAGCATGTCCGTGAATGAAGCAAAAAAGAATCGGAGTGCCCAAGCTATGATTACATTGTAATAAAAGTCCACGTAGAACGCTATCAGTACCACTGCATACCCAATCCCTGAAACAGACAAAGCAAATTATATTTATTAAAACATAATACAGCACTTCATTTCAAATATAGAAGAAAAGGAGGCTCCTCCTACCACTTAAAGATATACGTGTAACTAGCTTATTTCTGTTGAAAGTAAATAATACACTACAACTCAATCATGAATTGGCTGGGGTATCAAAATAAGTAGCATGTTAAGGCTACGATTTTCAGAGAGTTTGGAATCGATGTGAACTGGACAGTGAGAGTAAGATGTGTGAGGGCTGTAGGGAAGATGAGAAGTGATGGGGTTCCATGTCAATTTATCCGTAACAAAAATGACACCAAGTTAATGATGACATCATATGTGGACGATAGTTTACACAGGATAACACCCTACTATAAATGCTTGCAATTTATCGTAATAACGGGATCGTCACGATTTATCGTAGCATGTAAACAAAACATTGTAGCGATTTATTGAAGTTGGAATATGACTGGAAGGTTGGTGTCAATTTCTCCGAATCGTAACGACAGCTTGGAACATGTAAACAGTTGCAGGCATCGGTCGCTACAATTCTTGGTCACTTTCTTCTTGATCTTGACGACTTTTTCACTTTTATCGCTAAACAAATGACATAAACAACAGGTCTTCCTCCACCGCAACAGAAGCTGACGGAGTTGTACTACGGTCGAAGAGATCATAGCATGTTATGAGTAGGAATTCAAGATAACAAATAGGAGCGCATCATATTTTCTGGGTGTTGAAATAGAAGAGGTCTGATAATGAAAATATTTCAATCTGCCAAGAAGGTCCTGGAAAAGTTCGGAATGTCGAATTGTAAATCAGTATCAATTCCAATTCAATTCTCAAGGAAGATTTCCACGAGGAGTTAAGAAAATATAGTGATTTCCCATATCGACAGGTCATGGGAGTACTTATGTATTTGATGTGCTGCACCAGATCTGATATAACTCATGCAGTCGGAGTTACATCAAGGAACCTCGAAAAACATACACACGAATTTGTGGTAAGAGTAAATGTGGGAGAGACCAACATAATTCAGTACGAACAAAACATCCAAACCTAAAATAAAGGGAAACTTTTTTTTTTGTGATAAAAAACTTTCTGGGAACGTCTAGGGCACGTGATTAAAAGCTAGTTAATTGGGACCCAGTTTAAATAATAATAGAAGTTTTGTTATTGAACACTAGTTTGGTTAATATTATTAAAATTGTTGACTATATTTAGTGATAACTAGTTTACTAATGCTGATTGAACTCACTGAGCAAAATTGATCAAGTTGCTTTTCAAAGATTTATACTGATGTATCTTGTTAACGGTTTTAGCTAGACTTTAGAGCAATTGCATTGCGTTTGGACAACTCATATGCATTTAAATGAGCTGTTTCATGTCACTGCAATAACTGTGCAACTAATAATTATAAGCACACAGGAAACTAACACAACTCTCTCATCAGCAACTACTCTACTGATAACACACACATTGCTTTCTCTCCTCCATTTTCTACACTTTTATCATAAATCTAAAGAAAGACCATTAAAACATAAATTTAAACAAAGATCAGTGACGAATCAAAATTTGTAAGAAGCAATTACGCTACGCATGCATTGTAACCTACTTCTTACATTCTTTTATAGCTAGAACAAACTTTTGAACGCCCACCATCTTGAAACCGCTGGGCAGGTTATGTTTTGATATATTGTCTAAGGGCCCTTTCTGTGTACTAAAAACACCTTCTATATAATTATATATTTACAATAAGCAAGTAACACAAAACATCAGTAGAAACGAATAACTTTCATGAACAAATTCATGAAATTTTGCTTCTGTTTACCTGTAGGTAAAACGTGGAATAAATGTGACTGAGCTTAAGATTGGAGAAAGACTTATAGGGGTTAGAGGACGTGCTGTTGTTATGTTTTTGTTAAATTTGACGAGGTAGTTTATTTGTGTTGCTTATTAGTTGATTAAGTTGAGTGCGTTTAATAAAGACGAGGCTACAGGTTTAACTTTATAATTTGATCTATTTATTTATTATCTATTTGAAGATCAACAAATCAAAACAAACATTTATTTTTATTGGAATAAATGTGGTTGCCTCACCTTAGCAATAAAAAAATCATTTCAAGGTGAATCGTCGCTGTCGGGGTCACTTCTCGATTATATAAATGAATTTCAGTAAATTATTATGTTCATTAAGTTTTATATAATTAATAAAAAGGTTATAACTTTATTAAACACAAAAAGAACTTAATTTTGAAAATACCAACATGTTTTTAAATATTTGTTTAATTTATTTAGCTCTGAGTGTAAGTAGAAATGTTTGTCATTAAAGTATGAAAATGTATTCGAAACATTTAGCAGCTGGGAGGTGTTTCATTTCTCGGCTAAGTATCTGAAAGTTTTTAAGCTTTCAAACATTTTCCGCATCTGTTTGCTTTATAACGAGCACAGGAAGTAATTTGTTCTGGCTCAGAAAGGAACTATATAGAGGGGAGCTTGTGTTAAATAAAAAAAATAGTAGGCAAATTTTGTGCTATAAAAAATATAAAGTATATGATGTTTTCTGGTCGAAAGTAGTTGAGAATTGTGTGTTTTAATGGTTTATTACGCAGAGTTAATTTTATATTATTATGAGTGGCAAGGTCAACATATATTAGGGACTGGGTGAAGTAATAATATTTAACAATTACTCAGTTAATTTATGAATTAATATCTCTAGAATTTTTTGTTCCGTTTTAATTAAAACATCACAATTCTTTGAATAAATAAACCATTTTTGCGAATGGACTTTGAGCCTTAATACTGGACCACTAGAATGCACTTCAGTCTAGTCTGAACATATTAATAACCACCGAGTATAGAGGTGTCATAATATTGGCCGGAAGGGGAGGGAGTGGGGAGTGGCACCAGCTTCCCCCTCCCCTAGAATACAAACAAGCTATTAAATACAAGACTTTTCTCAAAGTAAAAAGGTAGTGTTATGACAGGAGTCAGGTATTTAAATGGTGTTTATATTATAACTTGAGAACTGACAACTTGACAACCAGAACGAAGGTTTCAATCTTTGTATTCTAGTGGTGGGGGAAAATGGTGCCATCTGCCTTCCCTCTTTAGCTACTCTATTTAGTCTCTTAATAAACTAACCGGGCATCGTACCCGGACTCTCTCTGTCCACGTTTGAAGCTATTTTCTCAGGAACTAGATTTTTCCAAGAAAAACGGCTTATATCGTTTTCCTGGGTTTTTTTGAATTCATATTTAAATGGAAATACATTTAAGAATTTTTGAAGAGAATCTTCTTTAGGAGCGGTAGAGTAGATTTGATTGGATCAAACGAAATCGTGAAACGAAGTTTGTGATTCGAGACTCGTCCAAGTGATAATTTTTTTATCAACTGCCTGCTTAAGTCGGCAGTTGATTTACCTGTACAAACATTTTTTAACAGGACGAGTCTGGATCCTCCGACTCCTATACAGCACGCAATCGTGATAACCATTACCACACGGAAGTAGATGATTTTTCAAAAGACAGAATTAGTAGGTATCATACAATATTATGTGTATAATATTAATACAATGTATATAAATGTTGTTTATCTACGATTGTTACGAAATATAAGCATTGTATCTTTGTTTAGATGCGTAGAAAGTGATTCTTTACGTACTTGTATTCATTGCGCATGTGCGGTTCATAATTCTGAAGAATTCCTTTTTTTTCCGCCCTAGCGCGTTAAAGGTACGTTTTCCAAGACGCGACTCCAGCGATAGACGCTGAGCGATAGTCGCCCAGCGATAGCCGCTGGCACAAAATTATAGTTGGTGTTTTCCTACACGTGTCTCCAGCGACTATGCAACATATCAGTAGGTAACTAGCAGTAGATGCGAAAACGTTAGTTTTTAATTTAATTATGAGTTTTAAGAAAATACTTCTTATTACATGTAATTAATTCTCACTTCTCGTGGTTACTTTAAATTTATAGTTCTGCTGGATTTATATCGAATAAACCAAGTGAAATATATTTTTAAATGAAACAATAAATATAAAAGGGACAAAC
>KZ651271.1:570779-600526 GCA_001010745.2 Gerris buenoi | reverse complement strand
TTTTTTTCCTTTTTTAGGCTGCAAATGGCATATAGTTAAATTATGGATGTTAAGTTTAGATACATAGTAGAACGACGAGACATCTCCTGCTGGGCATGTTAGTACAGCTTGAAGATCATAAACTGCGACAAAGCTTTCTGAATTCTTATCATTCTCCTTCTCTATCCGACTCAGTTCTTTTTCTGCAATGTGGGTCATGTACTCATTCTTCATTTGTTCTTTTCCAGTGTCATCAGCATTATCATATGCTACGCATAAAGTGCCTTGGTCTTTCTTAGGTTGGAAAAAGGAAATGTTGAATTCACTATTAAAAATGTGATGATACATGAGGTAATTGCCGTAAGGAGCATTTATTCCCTCTTGATGGTGTTGATATTCTCTGTGAAGCTCTGCAACAGTTTTCCCTCCCTCAATATACTGTTTCTGTGTATCCGCGCGAGTGTAATGAGCTTCTATCCTTGGAATTGAGTTGATGTGGTTTCTTATGCTATCTTTTATCTCATCTGAAACCTTAATTTGATTTCCATGCTTGCCTCGCTTATCAGGTAAAACAATTTTTTCACCATTATTCCAATTCAACTTTTGCATTACGGTTCTTACGACCCTGTCATTGATGCCCAAGGTAGACACAAAAAACCTTTTACAGACTCTTACTGGTGTGCCATTTACGTGGAAGTTGAAACTGGTTAAGCTGTGTTGGCTTCTTCCCTGGCTTGCATCGTCTGCTCTGGGGTTGTATCTGTGACATACGATATCCAAGAAAGTCCCTTTGCCGTTGTACATCAGGAATTGACCAGTAATCTTCAAAAATCTGTTTCCTACCAATGTCAGAAATGTTTAATGTGCATTTGAGTAAACATTTTTCTGTACAAGGAAGTCCAATACTCCTAGCAGGTCTTGTTACAAGCACCTTATCTTTTGACCCATCAGGTTTTTTGATATGTTTTATTGTTTCATAACTTTCTCCTCTACTTCTCTTCTCCTTCGCTAAATTTTTCCTCCAATTATTTGGACTTTTTTTCGTTTTTTTACTCTTTTCTCGGGAAGAGGTGAAGGAAACGAAACTTTTGGCTTCTGCTTAGGAACCTCATCACTACTTTCTTCTACGTCAGATAAAATATAATTAGGATCTCCGAAAGTGTCATCAGACGTCAATTCTGGGACCTCGCTATCAGAGGAATCGTCACTCATAGAACTGGAACTACTACTGTCACTCCTAGAAGAGCAACTACTACTATCACTAGAACTAGAAGAGGCCTTGTGAGTATCTTTATATGTGCCTGTACTTACTTGCTCAGAATTGCTAGTTGATGTAGATGGTTTGCAGTCCTCAACAGGTGCTTCCTCCGTAGTCTTTTCTACAGGCGATTTACCACCTTCAACAAAAATAGTTTCAAAATTAACTTTATTAACTCCACTGTAAATATTTAGGATAATTCTAGAAAAAGAGACTTAACTGCCTTTATTGTATAATTGTATAGGGAATAAAGAGACCGATTTATTTGGTAAAAAGTCATATCTTCCAATTATGTCTAAATGGCCCGGCTTTAAGTGACGATAAAATCTGAGGAAAATAGTCCTAATGAACTTTATTACAACACAATCATACATTATACGAAATAACAACAAGCATTTTTAAGGAAAAAAGTCACAACTTCCTATTATGTCTTTTTGGCCCGGCTTTATGTGGCAATAAAATCTGAGGAAAACCGTCCTAATGAACAACATAATCATATATTATACGAAATAAAAACACGTCTTTTTGAGGAAAAATGTCACAATGAACTTTATGTGATTTCAGTCCTAAGAAAATAATAGTAATATTTTGATATAAAGAGGAACAAATACCTTTAGTACAATAACAATAATAAAAATCAACTTACCTTATAGACAAGAAAGATTGAATGGACGATGTGACACTTTTTAAAAAAATCAATGACTGTCTGCTTTGGAAGTCAAATCACAACTGACAATCAGACGGTCTTTCACAGAAGAAGGAGAAAGATCCCTAATAAAGGAAAAAAGACACTAATGCTATCTAGCGGGTTCTGAGTGAGATATCGTTTCAGACGTTCTTGCTCATAAAAGGTAGCAATATTTAGAGTCATTTAGAACCATAAAACGAAAATTGAATTTTTTGCACTTATGACGGTCTTCTTCCAAACCAGCGATGTATACAAAATTTCAACTAAATCGGTAAATTTTTACTCAAGTTATCGTCGGACACGTAAACGTTACGGACAGACAGACAGACAAACAGACAGACATACAAGATGCATATTTCGTTGAATGTAAGAAGCTCGCTGGCGCTCGCTTCAATTATACGGATAAAAAGAAACAACAATCTACATTGTTAAAAGTATGGAACTTACTTTAATTTTAAGATACAATAGTCTCGTTTAGGCGACTCTCCAACATCGGAGATTCCATAACCTCTTTTTTTCTTTTTTTTTTTTTTGTAAGAAGTAAGGAACGTGAGGAAACAAATAAGTAACACAAAAAGTGCGTTGAAAATATTAGGCAGGAAGAAACAGTGAAGGTTGTAGACTGGTAGATGGACCCGATAAATGTTTTTTTTATAAAACTTGTAAGCATCACAGGTGTTTAACTTCTGCCTTTCATTACTATTAGCGGTAAAACAAAAACTAACATCCGTACAGGTGCTCTTACCATCTGAGCTATACGGGAGAATGATTCTTCTCTGTCGTAACTGATACATATTCCCGAATCCAAGCTTTTACAATAATCTTATTCTACAAATCTAGAGAGCCAAATATTCACGGCAACAGAACTAGACCGAGAATTAACGCTTATAATTGTAAAGTATTCAATTAGTAGGTACCTGTACCTAGTACATCTATTAGAAATTCAATTTTTTTGGTAGTTTTATTACTACGGAAAGATTAAATTTTAAATACTCCAAATTACAATTATCAATACCTACGGGAGACATACAGAGAAAAATACTCCCCCGCACCGGGAAAACTAACAAATCATAATATTAAAATTTTGGATGATTATCATTTCAAGTTGTTCGTTTTCGCAGAAAAATAGTACCTAAAAAGATTAAATAGAGAGAGCACATTTTAATTTATTTTTGAAATGAAAGAGGCACGTGCCACATTATTTCGCTGATTTGGTTAACGGCCCTTTCATTTTTCACACTGATCTATTCAAAATACGTTTATTTTTACCCGTTTTTGCTTAACATCCCTTGTTTGTAAGAAACAAGTATATTTACATTTGTTATTCATTTTTATTCTTTTCGCATACCTAGAAAACTGTAACTGGATTGTGAATTTTTGATCACATTTAAAGTTTTAATATTTGAAAGCGGGTTTTCTTTATTAATAAGCTTATATTAATAAAAGATTTTTTCTCAAGAACTTGATTTTTCCCGGGAAAACGGCTTATATTGTTAGTTTCGTATTTAAATTGACTACCTAAAGTTTAGAATTTTTTAATCGTCGGGGCCGTTTTAAGATTTTTTTATTTTATTTTTTTTTTCCACGTTTTTCTGAGTTTTTGGAGGGTAGCGCCCCCAAATTAGGAGCTAAGATACATTTTTCGGTTTCGCCTCGGGGTAAGATTTTTCTGAACATTTATGCTAAAAAACCGGACCAGTAGTGTAGGCTTCACGCGTTTAGAACCCACTTTTTTGGACTCAAGGGACCTTAAAACGTGTATATCCATCAAAATCTTAAAATATAATTTTCCCGCCATCACAACACTTACTACTTTACTTTTTTATATGAGAAACTTACTTTCATTACTACTTATATAAGTAATATTGGTTTTGCTCTATTAAGGTGAAAAGATTTTTTTTTTTTATTATAGGCACTCTATTCCATTTTGAATTTAGGTTATAAGCCTTTTTCCTTTGTCGAGTAATTCATAGAAGTTAAATCATTGGTTTGTTACCAAGATATTTCACCCCCCTCCGTACATACCTAAAAACATCATTAAGATTTACTATCCAGTCTTAGATTAAAGGGTAAATCACTAAGAATATTATGATTTACTTTACTAACAGCTTGATTAATTGTAATGTATAACGTAACTTAAATGCACTACTACGGTGCAAGACTTGAAATTGAATCCAATGTGTTTCCAAATGTTTTTCTTTGACTCGTCTTTAAAAGTTATTTAAACAGGTATAACAAATACTTACAGACTTCGCTGAGCATTTTGTTGAGTTTATTTGGTAACCTTTTCTTGTTGTGAAAGCATATACCCCAAAAGAGATGTGGAAAGTAAACAAAACGTGAGTTACCCCCTCGACTGCCCTCTGCCTCATCTCTTTTCTAGCTTAGCAAGGACGTTATCCCCCTTAATTCTTTCCTTGTTCGACACACTGCTTAGTATAACCTTTTCTTTCTTACTTGTATTTAAAAAAAAATATTTTTAATAATTTAATGAATGAATGTTAATATTAATTTTTGTAACTGGGAAATTAAATAAACTGCGATCATTTTTTTCTAGTTTAAGAAAAAGGTTGTCGTTTGTTTATGCTTGAAGTTATAAGTGATATAGATTTTATAGAATAGCTTCTTCATCTGGGAAGACGGTATATAGAGTCTAACGCCATACCTCTCTCTAAAGTACCTTTTGCAATGTTCTCCATTTATTATTAATTCTATGGAAAAATTCCGGAACTTTGAAATTGATTTTAGACAATGTCTTCAGTTCGAGGTCTAAAATGGTATGGGCTAACGTTTTTAACTTACTTGTTCGTGTAAAGATATTTCTTCTTACCACCTATTAAAGTTACGGTTATATTTATTCCTTTTACTTAAAGGTAGGCTGGCTAAAACCAAATAAGTGATTTGATATTTATAATATTGGTATTGTCAATAATGTTTAATAAGATTGTCAAGTGCTGGCAAGTAAATTTGCCGATAGATAGTTAGTCAAGCTCTTAAGATTAAGGCCAATACTAAAATGTTTCTATCTGTAGAATGGTTGTTTGAATAATATCTGTTTCCATGTTAAAACAGCTAGATGTATTTAGCTGCAGTATAAAGAGGATTAAATTGCAGAATACCAAGTCATTTTGTTGTTGAACATAAAGATTTTGATTTGTGAAATATTTTTAAAGGTGCAGCGATGGGAAAGGGGTCGGGTTTGAAATACATGAGTGTAAGAGTGAACCTCAGTCTTTAACCGGTGGCAGTGTTTTTGTATAGATTTCCTGGTTGAATTCTGTCAGGCGAGAGATGTAGGGTATTGTCTGTCGAAGCACAAGCCTGTTTCCAGAGACGCGCACAGTTTAATTAAATCTTGGTCTGTCCGCAGCCTCCACAGGATATTACTGGACCTTACTAATCATCCACCTTGTTTGGATCCTATCAAATCCTCCTATTCCTATACCTGGATCACACCTACCCTTGGCAATACTCTATATATTGAAAGAGCACCCGTATCAGCAAAACCTGCCTCAACAGTTTAATATTGATTTTACTAAACAATGTTCCCTCCAAAGATAACACGATAACCGTTACGACAATCGAATGAAATGGCAAACTGAATCATCTAAATCAGTGGTTCTCAACCTTTTTTTTACCGGTGGACCACAAGATAGATTTCTCATGTACTCGCGTCCCGCAATATTTGGCAAAAGTAGTCAAATGTACATACCTAGGTAGGTACACAGTAATGTGTTTATGCAGATGTGTTCACTTATGTACTAACTGAAAATCACAAAAGTACCTATAGGTACATAAAGTACAAATGTCAATTGCTCAAGTTATTGTCACTGTGTTGACAAAAAAGTAAAATAAAAATTAAATATGTAATAGGTAGAAAAATATAATATAGTAGGGGTTAGTAGAGGGGTTTGGTTTTACTATGAATTTACATACAGACCTCGACAAAAAAAAAGTCTATTATAAATAAGATGACTAATTCTTTACACAATTTTGTAATTAGATCCATACATATTTCAAGTGTAAATGGAGAGTAGTAAAATTTGCTATTCAAGCCGATGAGGCCTGTTTAGAATTCCATATTTCAAACTCAAACATGAACAGAGCTTACATCCATAATGAAGCCAATACTGTCTATTACGCAGCCATTATGTAGCTAGCCTATCAAACCTATTCATATCTCTACCACATTGTGTTTAGATTAATTGAACTCATTACCATGGTAAGATGAAACTGTAACTCTTAAGGCTCTTATTAGCACTCTATGCTAATTTCACACACTCCTTTTTGGATTGTCGCCGAAGTGTTGATGTCATTGCTGATGTAATGTGTGAATTATTTACTTAACTAATGGCAAAACATGTGTTAATTTGATATTTATCAAATGTAATTTTCAGTATTAATTATGATTTGCATTAAACCTAAAATGTTTTAACGTAATTAGCTTATTAATATACATTTAGAAAACGATAAATTGGTTTATACAAATGGTTTTATTCTTTATTAATACTAGTAATAATATATCTTTAAAAAAACTGTTCTTTTAATACTTAAATTCATAACACAATGCTAATTTTTTCGAAAGGTTCTCACCCTCACCCTTTTTACCGTCGACTTAAAATCTGTAAACGGTACTTTTTTATGTCATTCTTTTTTTGAACACAGTTTTTCTACAAAACTTCTAAAAAGAACAACACTGATTCTTTATCCTCTCCGAATAAACAAAATTAATATTATTAGACGCTCTAATGATTTATTAAAACCTTCAAGCTTTATTAAAAATCATAACAACGAAATTAATACGAAACACGAATTTTTCTTTCTTCCTTTATATTTTTTCCTCATTCAATCTACTTTTTTACTACGTTTATATTACCTTGCTTTCTTGTTTGTTTGTCCGGTACAAATCTGGCAATAAATATCTAACTATCTTTCCGAATAGCTAGACATTTGAAACTTTTAGCATAGCTCAGAACACGATGACAATACATTATTTTAATACTTTTAGCAATCTTTCAGCAGAATTTAATTGGTTTTCAAAAATTTTGCTGTATGGAAAGTTAGTTAGGAAAAAATCCGCACATTATTTTATTTGTTTTGCCATGTCCCATATTTACATTCTTCATTTTGACGGGTTTCAAATTTGTGATTTTTATAAATAAAACATTGAATGACAGCAAAACAGGAAATATATTGATTATATTATTTATCGGTTATATTATTTATATTATTACAAATTTATCGATGGCACGGTTTAGATTTGGTGTTGGGGAGATCCGTTGTACAAAAATTTGTCCTTTTATTGGTTTAAGATCAGCTCTCTAGATGTTTGTCATTTATGTGAAGTAAATAAATTCGGAACTATTTTTTAATTTATTTATTTATTTTTTTTTTTTAACTTACATTAGGTGTATACTATATAACAATAACAATTATATTATCAACATTAAATATGATTCAACAAAAAATTTAAAAACGTAGCATATAAAAAGTTCTTTTTATCTTGAAATTATTAATGAAAAAGACTTTTAAAAATATATTTTCACGATAGTTCACCTGCACATTTATGTTACAAATTCTTTTAATTATTCATTTAAAATAACGTAAATGTCATTCATTTTTGCATAAGTGACAGTAATGATATGGGTAGTTCTGTTATCCCGACTCTTACATTATGCGTTTCATTGGACATGCAAAATATAGGAGGAGATGTGAATCGCAACAAGTGGTTACCCCACTCAGGCAATGCCTACTTCTTCCTCGATATATTACATGCGACCGACTTTATTCCAAATTCACTACCAAAGGGCAAAACAGGCCACTTCTATATGACAGGTAAATATTACTTGTCAGAATATATACTCATGTCAGAGTTTATATAAATAACTAGACACCCGTGAATTCTCGTACGAAGATCCATTGGTAAAATATTTCTTACCCACTTTTTAATTCTATTCAGCAACAATTGTAGGCTATATTTTTTGCCTTACAATCTGTTTTTATTCACCCTGCCTTCATAGTCGTTAATAGTACATTGCGCGTCTTGTGCGGAAAGTAGCATGTTGCATGCTAGTTTAGAGTTTGCACCCGAGCAACAGCGAGGTAAATAAAACACAAGAGCAAAAGAAAAGGTAATTTCGCACGAGTTGCGAACTAAGTGCGAACCGTACTTTATCAATGATTTTAATAATAAATGCAAAAAAATAAAAAATAATAAACTTCCTTTATGTAGGTTCGTATTTCTCTTTTAATGAAGATGACATTAATTCATTAGTTGTATTTTGTGCCGAATTAATTATTTAGGGAGGTGTATTATTCTCTTCATTTTCGCCATAATCACTTAAATCACTCATTGTTGCTTAAAAACTCGGTATAATAATAATAAAAACAGGCTTTATTTTGATATTTTACAAATAAGATAATACCTACTAAATAGATTCCTTCCACCTTTTATAATTTAAAGCCAATATGTAACTTGCTTTAAATACCCAGCTAATTGTATTGCACGAGTAGTCAGTCGTCTCTAAAGTAACTGGAATCAATCATGTCTATTTGGCTGAAAATATAGTAAAACGAAGATTTCCTCCGAGCTCCCAGGTATTTTTCTTTGTAGGATAGTTTGAAACGATCTAGAATATTGAATAATGTTTCTTTATTTACATCAATAATTTTTTTTAAGTACAGTTTACGTTTAGGGTAACTGAAACTGCTGAGAAGACTCTTTTCTTCACCGAATAGGCAATATCCTTTTCCCAAAATAATCTTTTCCACGAGTTATTTAAGGCGAACTTGGCTAATCCTAGTTTTTGGTCGAAGTGTTGTTTCATAGATAATTGTGGTGTAACTGTTATGCCTAGGTATTTATAAGAATTGAATATCTCTATTTTATCTCCTCCGTAACACCAAACGCTATTTTTTACTTCTCCACCCACCGTTTGATTAAAAACTTGATATAAATAGTTTAAACAAACAGCAAATTAGTTTCGTTTACATCGGAAAAAAGACGAATTATGAACGCAAATACTCAATTAATACAACTACGAAAATAATCACTTTCGACCCATCTAAATAGAGATAAAAATGTTCATATTTCGATTGAATCGTAGATAAAATAAGCTATTTAAAGCCTAATATACATGTATGAATATTTGGTCGCATTCTGAAAAAAAGAAAGCTAATTGGTCTAGTATTGCGAATATACCCTGCACATTGTACATTCAGGCTAGAGTTAGGCTACTAAATCCGCGTACCTGACTGTTTCTTCTAAAGTAAAACACTGTCATCAACTCTTATGATGAGCTTACTGTCCTGATGGCATGAAAACCACTTCAATGGATTTAATTGGACCCTCAGAGACACACGATTCTAATGTAACGGACCGTTGATTAGTGATTAGTTTATTGGGTGATTTATAAAATGAGGCAAGTGATTACTTGTTAAACTAAACTAAAATTGAAGTCTTAAGACTAGGAGGGCTGGACACTAAGTGAACTCGTGTCGGCTTATGAGCAGGTCTGGATATTATTATCTCTTAGTTAGTTAGATAGAGGAGTCTAGAGGCCACAATTATTTTGTCTAATATTGTCAGACCTATCCCAAAGTTTCCATATTTTGACACCATTTTACGCCTGATACTTTTAGCATGATCAAATACCGTCTCCTCCTAATGGATCTGAATAAAATTCATAATGTATTAATTCATTCCTTCTCATATCAATATCTTGCCTTGTCTAGTTATTTTTAGAAGCATAGTATTTATGTTTGAAGGTACTCTTTTAAAAATTTGATCAAACAGAGTTTATAAATGGTTTCCAACCTTGATAATGTAGGTAACGATCAAATTTTCAAAATCTTATTCTTTCTCTAAATTCCCCATGAAAAGTCTAAACTCAATAGAACCGTATACGTTTTTCGTATTCAGGGCAGCTATACTGAAGAGTTATTTTGAAATCTAAGTTTATCTTAATCCTCAAGATTTTGGTATTTGAACCTAAGTCAAATTTTATTTGCAACAAAAATATAGAGCATTTCATTTGTATATACTCGTTTTAGTTTATTAGACGTAGCTTTTTAGATGAAAGAGGAGTTAGTTTATAACAAAAAAATAAATAAATAAATTAAAGCTAGGAAGTTTTAAAGTTGAAATTACTTTTTCAATCATTACTTTTTTATGAATAACAACAAGGAAATGTTGAAGGTGGAAAACTTAATATTACAGTGAGGGAGAAGAAAATCTTTAAGTTTATATAGTCCTATTGAAGTGCAGAAATTTTTCTCTTAGCATCTCAAGTTTTCAGTTTAAATAAAAGCTACTGAAATTTGCCTGGGACCCTTTTTCAAAATTTGATTTGAAAACTAATTAAATTGTTCAAACAAAGATTACTTTTCATTCTGGAGGTATGTTTGAATTAAACAATTAAATATTACCATTTAAAGAAAATAATATATATAATTTAAACTTATTCTCATATTCATCATTTTATTATTCTATGTTCTGTTATTTTCGTTATAGCTTTTAGATAGAAATATTCTAGAGTCCTTTTTATAAAAAGCATACATCGAAATATTAGGATCAGTCATAAGGGTAAGGGTGGTAAGAAAAAGAGATTCATAAGTATTAGTCCAGTTATTTTAGTCAAAAATATAGCTTCTGTTCCAAAAAAATCGGAGTCAATTTTTTTTCTTTGATCGCTTCATTTTGACCTTCTGAACAACATATCCAAAATCGGCAACGAGATCGTTGTCGCGTTAAAAGTTATTCAAGGGCAAAGGTAAAAAAATTCGGTTATTTGTGAATTGCTCGTTTCCAATGGCTCGGACACCAATCTAGGTGGTAATAAAAATTAAAGAAGAGAAAATTTCCCACAAAAAAGGTTCTATTCATTTATTACGTACAATGGACGGTTTACGGCTTATCGGGCGAAGAATATCTATGGAAATTTAATATCCTTCGCCTTTTTACGTATTTTTACGAATATCTCGCTTCCTATAGCTCGGAGACAAAATAAGGATCAGATCAAAATTAAAGATTATTAAATTCCCTACAGAAAAAGTTTAATTCATTTTTTACGTACAACGAACGGTTTATCAAAAACCTAGCTTATTGTAACTTGCATATGCATAGTGATTTTTGTGAATATCTTTGTGTGAGCCCTAATATTTTTAAACTATGTCCACACGAACTTGAAATGTCGCTCACAGGTATAGAATAACGTCCCCACCGTGGAGCTGCCTCGAGGAAAAGCCAAACTTATTCGTCGTTGATTCGCATTTTGCAGAAACTTCGGAGCACATTATTACATAAACGGTTTGTTGTACGTAAAAAAATTAACATAACAATTCTTGTGAGGAATTTGATATTCTTCATTTTTGATCTGATCATCAATTTGTCTCCGAGCCAGAGGAAACGAGATATTCACAAAAATACGAAAAAAGTCGTGCAAAAACAATCACTATGCAAGTTACAATAAGCTAGGTACAACCTAAAATGACAAATACAATAACAGAAAACCTAAAATGACTGGACTATAATTAATGGTCCCTTGTTACAATTTATTTATGAAACTAATCAAATTTGGGAAATCAAGTGAACTAGGCTCACGCATGGGAGCGGATTATATTTAATGAACAGTATCTGCAAGGCTGAAATATTTTTATATAAAAAAAAATAGGATATAATTTGATTTTTCATTCCTGCACTGGTCAGTCTGTCTGTTATGCACCTGATCTCCGAAACAAAAAGATTTAAATCTTTTCACTTATGCTATGTGAAATAACCAATGCCAGGAAAATTATGGAGAGGACTCAAAAAAATTATCTCTCAAGAACTAGAGGATGAAGTTTAAGAAGTCAAATTTATGTTTTTATCTTTGCGCCGTGTTTCTTTAGAAATTGCAGTTTTCGTCCTCTCACCCCTGCCTCAATTATTTGAACGGAAGAATCTAAAAAAGATTCATAAATATTCTTTGTCGTAAATGCCGATTTTTAAGAAATTTTTCATTCGCTGCATATTTTGAGTGTATACTAAACGGATTGGGGTGTATAATTAAGAATAGTTTCACTGCGTTTGAACCGTAAACATGCACATGATGGCGGTTTTTGTTACGTTCCGGGGCATCATCATACCCCGAGGCGAAATCGAGAAATGAATTTTAGCTCCAAATTTAAAGGCGCTACCCACCAAAAACTCTGAAAAAACGTGAAATAAAATTATTTCTCGAAAACGGCTCCGACGATTTTTATTAAAAAAATTCTCAAATGTAGTCCATTTAAATACGAATCTAATGATATAAGCCGTTTACCCGGGAAAAATCTAGTTCCGGAGAAAATAGCTTAAAACGCGGACAGAGAGAGCCCGGGTTCGATTCCCCGCCCGGGAGAAATTATTTTTATGATAATTTTATATGATATTTCCAATAGTAATTACATATATGAGAAAGTTTGTCTAAGTTGTCTCAGACCGATTTTTTTTTTTAACTTAACTTTTTTCATAGGTAGAAAAAGTATAGTTCTTTTTTGTAATATATGATATGAATTGAAACAACTGCCTTTCTGTGAAAATTGGACTTTTAATTACATTTGAACAAACAATAATAAATATTTACAAAAATTATGTACAGTAAATAAGTATGTACATATTTTTATTCTTAGGGGGGTTCTTAGGGGGGTTTTTAAAACAAAACTTGTGTAAGAATAAAAAGAATAAATCAGCGGTGTCACTGCTCAGCCTACTGTACTGTATGTGTTGTGGTGAGGTAGAGGTGAGACGTGAAACAGTGTCCAAGGGCCCAAGGTCTCGCCACACTCGGCTAAGTTCGGATTCCTTCGGGTGGCGTCGGAAGTTGAACTGCACCGAGTTTGCAGTTCCAAGCGATGTTAATACCGGCCTGCCCCCTCCCGCGTCCTTTACCGCCAGGCTAAGCTTAGAGGGTTCATACATTGGTTCAGTTCCACATTATCACTCATTTGAACTGGGCGCTGTTATCGATGCTTCGAGAGCCGCGCATTGTAACTTGTATCTCCCTCCAGCATTTTCACCCTATTTTATTAGATTTATGAAACCAAGAACTAAATACATACTTATATTTCTTAAAATATTGTGTTATTAAATATTTGCTTGGGGGTTCACTGACCCAGTGGTTAGGTTCACTGGTTCACTGAACCAGTGAACCTAAGCACGAGCCGCCACTGCCCTTTCTCTCCTCTGGAAGTCCGTAATATGGCCATTTTTTTAAATGATAAATCGTAAACGCTACTTTAAAAATCAAAATAGAACAGACATCTGAAGAGTCTGAAGAGGTTTCTCAGTTCTATTTTATTCTGAATATGAGGTACTGTATATTACCCTATCGAGATCCTAGTCTTCCTGTTCACTTCAGCTGCATAGCATTTTAACATAAGTTAATCCCAATTTTTAAGTTTTTAGGGCAGTGTATGTCTCCCGTAGTTATTGATAATTGTAATTTGAATTATTCATAAGTTAATCCTTAAATCCATAAGTTAAAGCTTTATTGCGTAAGTAGATAAACAATAATACATTAAGGAAACAAATTCAAACATGACATGTGCATTGTGCATATTATGCTCTGACCATAGAGAACTGTATAAATGTAAAAATGGGGAGTTTATTTTATTTTAATTTTATTTATTATTATTTTTTTAGGTTGCTTGGTTACTAATGTCCCTACTCCCTACATCTTTGCATTAGCATAGGAATTTACTAGAAATTTATAATAGTTAGTAAACTTCTTCTGTATTTCTGGTAGTGTTATGCTACTAAATTTTAAGGAAAATGTACCATAAAGAAATTTGGCGCAGTTAGAAGGTCCATCCAAATATTTCTTACGGAATGTAAATAAAAATAAAAGTGTTATCTGTTTAAGGAGAAGTAGATCAACAGACAAAAACACTGATAATAAGTAAAATAAATAAAAGCCATAATATTTAGTTTAGGTTTATAATTTATAGAATGTATTTAATTCTCGTTAGCTTTATTTACTCAAATTATTGAGAGGATATTAAATAGTAGAAATATTTATTGAATTGGTAATTCTGAAATGACTAGATATGCTTCGAGATTGCCAGAATCATGGACAGAACAGCCACAGTAATACGAGTGATCACAATTCATGAGTTACATATTGAAAGCGTGGGAGACTTTTTAAAAAATCTTTGATGAACTGTTGCATCAAATCTACTTCTTGTATTCAATTCTATGTCTTACTTTTCTAAAGCATTAAATGTGGATGCTTGAAAAATAAACAAAAAAAAAACATTTGATGGAGCTTAACGCTTTTGTCTCTTGTAACAAACGCATGACGCATAATATATTGTATTCGCTCGTAGTACTGTGGCTGTTAAAAAATGATTTTATCCTTTTAAGTACATGCTTTATAAAAGCGTGTTATTTTATTTTATTTTTTTAAATATATATTTTATTTTTATTCATTAAATTATATTATTTTTCGCACTAAATATAGTATTCTATTGTTTAAAAGCGCGGAGTTTATTTCTAGTTGTGTAAGGATCGAAGCCTCAGTCCTTTAGCTCATTAGAAGATGTTTTCATCTTTTTAGTAAAAGCCTTTTTGTAACCACTACCGGAGGGCTAGGCAACTAAATAAAGAAGTACAAAGACCTCTGAAGTGGTATTTTTATGGTGAAGCACTTTTAGCCCCAAACATCTAACGAACTTGTACAGCTCTGCTTTCAGTTTTTAAACTAAAGAACTTAATTCTCAAGAGAAAGGTGATTATTTTCTAAGAAATTACCTCTGTTATTAAACCCCCATTCCCACTTCCTTTCTGCTATGTGCAATACATATTTTTTATTTTTCTCTCTTTACTAATGTTAACAATATTGAATGTTATATTATTACTATAAGTAAAAACATTAGTACAAGGTAGTTACTAAATTTGAATAATTATAATTATGAAGTAGAAATTTCATTCTTAATATTACTTTCAACTTCTATTATATTCTTATAATGCGTTGGTCTTATAGTACATATTATATTTTGATTACGAATAAATTTAATTCTAGAAATTTATAATAGTTAGTAAACTTCTTCTGTATTTCTGGTAGTGTTATGCTACTAAATTTTAAGGAAAATGTACCATAAAGAAATTTGGCGCAGTTAGAAGGTCCATCCAAATATTTCTTACGGAATGTAAATAAAAATAAAAGTGTTATCTGTTTAAGGAGAAGTAGATCAACAGACAAAAACACTGATAATAAGTAAAATAAATAAAAGCCATAATATTTAGTTTAGGTTTATAATTTATAGAATGTATTTAATTCTCGTTAGCTTTATTTACTCAAATTATTGAGAGGATATTAAATAGTAGAAATATTTATTGAATTGGTAATTCTGAAATGACTAGATATGCTTCGAGATTGCCAGAATCATGGACAGAACAGCCACAGTAATACGAGTGATCACAATTCATGAGTTACATATTGAAAGCGTGGGAGACTTTTTAAAAAATCTTTGATGAACTGTTGCATCAAATCTACTTCTTGTATTCAATTCTATGTCTTACTTTTCTAAAGCATTAAATGTGGATGCTTGAAAAATAAACAAAAAAAAAACATTTGATGGAGCTTAACGCTTTTGTCTCTTGTAACAAACGCATGACGCATAATATATTGTATTCGCTCGTAGTACTGTGGCTGTTAAAAAATGATTTTATCCTTTTAAGTACATGCTTTATAAAAGCGTGTTATTTTATTTTATTTTTTTAAATATATATTTTATTTTTATTCATTAAATTATATTATTTTTCGCACTAAATATAGTATTCTATTGTTTAAAAGCGCGGAGTTTATTTCTAGTTGTGTAAGGATCGAAGCCTCAGTCNATCCTTGCCCTCGATGTAAATAAATTATTGTCCTACCTTTATCCGAAGTCCTTGTAATTAAAGACATTAGATCATTAAAGAATATTATTTTATGTTCTTAACTTAAGAATAAAAATCGTCTGCGGGACATTGCTTGGTAATAGGCATTTGAAAAAAACAAATCGGTGGAGAACGGCCATGTCCAAAACTTTTTAGTGGACAATGTGATTTTCGTAATTTTGAGTACGAACTTAGTAGACCGATAATCAAGTTGATGGTTGATTGACCCTTGACAGAGAAACACTTTGAGTAAAATGTAGGGCTCGGATTTGAGCATATTTGCATATTTTTTTCCTGAATAATACTCATTAAAAGAAGCCTTTTGGTAGTATTTTCACCTCTCTGGGACCAACAGAATTTAAATTTATTGAGCATATAAATGCATAAAACGGCTGTTTTCAGAAAAGCATATACAAAATTCATATTCTTGTGGTTTTTCGTCTAAATACACATTGTTTATATTCAAATCCCCCCCCCCCTATTCGGGCCCTGACCACAACGAAAGCTCAGTCTGCCTTTGAATGAAGGACGTGTTGTCATGCTTGACTTTCATAAAAGCCTTCATGAGCGTCATTTCTGAGGTCAGCAATTTCAGACGATTTTCCAAACTACTCTGCACAAGATGCAGCATAAGTTAAGTATAATTTTATTGGCTGATTTAAGAAAATCACTTAAAAGTGAAAATATAGAAGAAATCTTGATGTACAAACCAATACCAATACCAATCTACTTCATTATGACTCAACTAATACTGAACATTTTGTAAATAAACTTTTAAACTGTTACTTTTACATAAAACGTCTCATACATGTACTAGAAACTTGTGGATATAGCAGTGTATCATGCATACAATTTGAAAATAAGTATATAAAGATAAGTTGAAATTTTTTCGTTTCCCTGTCCTCTCTACAGTTTTAAACAGCGTTTTTCCAACATATTCTGCATATTATTTAACAGCATATTTGGGTTATTTCGAACATATAATGGGTTTTTCGAGGATATCTATCGATCATTAAACATGTGGTTTTCGAGCATATCAATCCGAGCCCTAAGTAATATAACTAACTTATTGAGGCAAACTACCATTGAGTATTGGTCTACTAAGTAAGTTCGCACTCAGGATCATGAAAATCACATTTTCCACCAAAAAGAGCGGGACACGGCCGCTCTAACTTAAGAAATCCTTCCGCCCAGTAACTTAATTGTATATTATACTAAAATTAGAATTTTTTAACAATATTTTTAGTGAAACAGGTTTACAAAAAAAAAAAAAAAAAAAAATCCTTGTTATAAGAATGAACAATACAACTCGTAAGAAAAAGGTTACAAGAAAAAAGTTGGAATTCGGTATAAAATCCGTGGTTATCGATTTTATGGCAATTCTGTGAATCTGAAACGTTAATAATTTCTTTGAACAATTTTAATTAAAGGTTTAAAAGTAAGGAAAGAAGGATTTTTTGTTTTAATTATTTTGTTTATAGATTGAATATTATATTATAAGAAATAATATAAGAGAAAAACTTATGAATTTATATAAATAAAANTATCTTTCAGATAAGGGTAATTTTTACTGTCTGTTTATTCTTTGTTTTACTTTTTCAGCCCAATGGCTAAAAATGTATGTAAAAAATGGCTAAAATGTTTCAATAAACTTTTATTTCTTGGTAGTCTTAGTTGTATATTCAATTCAATATCTTTGTAAATAAAATTGTACTTTCCGTTTTTACACAGATTTGTCTTGTATTTTGCCTAAGGCGATTTTGCAGTGAAATATTATTAAAAACGCGAGTGCTTAGTAAGGTTCGATATTTATGTATTTATTTTTCTTAATGTTTAAATCTCAATTAACACATCATTAGGTTTTTACAGAACGAAAGTTTTCGTTTACACATCTACGATGTGGATTTTCAGTCAGTTATTGTCCATGGATCTACAAGCTGCTTTGTTTGGACAGTCGAATTGAAAGTTAATATGTAAGTAGACTTTGCTACAAAGGATATGGAATTCGAAATTCCACTTACACAATTAGAAACATCTTGATATAACAGCAACAACAAGAATTGTTGTGCATAATAATGGTTAACTAGTTTATTGATGTATTGATTATCTTTCAGATAAGGGTAATACCCCGGGTAACACTATATTGATTTGATTACTAATGCATTACTGTTTACTAATTACGATAGATTCACTCTACTTCATCAATAAGAAGGAATCAATGAAGAAAGGAAAGAACCCTTAAAGAATAATAACAAAAAATAATAATTGAAATAAGAAAATAAATAATGCAATCATAGTCTATGTGCGATAGCGAGCAGACTAACAAAAAGTGTTTGACTAACATCAAGCTAGAATGTTTTGTATGGTCTAACTTTTAGTGCCTTTTAAGAATATGTGATCGGCTAAGTTCGTTTGTGTCCCACAAACGAAAGCTATGTCCCAAAGCTTGGCAATGGCAATAGGCATTTGAAAAAACAATCCGTTTGAGAGCGGCTATGTCACGTGGCCCTTTTATGGTGGGCAATGTAATTTCACAACCCAGATTACAAAACTAGTTATGTTGACCACAAATCATGTTGATGATAGTTTGTCACTTAATTGGGTTAATTAGACAAATATTACTCTTAATGAAAGAGGTCACTTATTAAGTGGTAAACTACCATCAACTTGAATTTTGGTCTACTAATTTCGATGAAAATCACGTTGACACCATAATGGGTGGGACATGGTCGCTCTCTACCTGTTTGTTTTTTATCAAATGCCAAGCTATGTCCCGCAGACAAACTTAGCCGACCACATATCACAATTCTTAAAAGGCACTAAAAGATTTAATTATACACAACATTTTAGCTTGATGTTAGTCAGACTATCTCATGAACTATCAGAATTTACCTAATTCAAATAAAATAATTAATTCTAATATAATAATATCAACTACATTAAAAGTTAGGAACGATTGTATTTCATAAATAAGGCGTTATTTTCCTCAGGATAATCGATTTGGGTACTTTAATGAGTTCATTAAAAATTATTATAATTCTATACTAAACGTTATATCCTATACTGTCATTAGCTAATAATATGGAAGTAGAAAAAGAAAGCATTTGCGAACATTAAATTACATCTTTTACTATACAGTCTTCCCAATGTAAGTGGTATAATTTGCCCTCTATTATTTTTTATACGGAGTAAATTAAGTTATTATTTGTTCTCCTTCATTAGTGAATTCAAATTAATTTAATAAGATCATTAAATATTTATATACTCATACGTATATTGTTTGATTATATCATTAATATTATATATATAAAACTAAGAGTGACAGTGACTGACTCATCAAAAATTCTCCTACTTCCATTGACCTAGAGATTTGAAATTTGGTACATAGTTGGAGTGTACCTTAAATAGGAAAGTGCGGCCATTTTGATTTCGATATGTGTCCGCCATATTGAATTACAGCCGCCATCTTGGATTTATTCACATTCTATTATTTCAGCTTCAGGTGGACCTAGATATCTGAAATTTGGTACATAGACTTATGGTAGCTAAAACAGAAAATTAAAGGTACTATCACTTCAATAAATGGCCAACATATTGAATTACAACCGCCATCTTGGCTTTATTCACATTCTATTATTTCAGCTTTAGGTGGACCTAGATATCTGAAATTTGTTACATAGACTTATGGTAGCTAAAACAGAAAATTAAAGGTACTATCACTTCAATAAATGGCCAACATATTGAATTACAACCGCCATCTTGGATTTATTCACATTCTATTATTTCAGCTTTAGGTGGACCTAGATATCTGAAATTTGGTACATAGACTTATGGTAGCTACAACAGAAAATTAAAGGTACCATCACTTCCATAAATGGCCACCATATTGAATTACAACCGCCATCTTGGATTTAATAACTCTCTATTATCTCAGCTTACAGTGGACATAGAGATTTGAAATTTTGTGCATAGACTTATGGTACCTAAAGTTGAAAATTAAAGACACTGTTACTTCAACATATGGCCACCATATTAAATTATAACCGCCATCTTGAATTTAATAAAACTCTTTTATCTCAGCTTCTAGGGGACCTTGAGGTCTGAAATTCGGTACACAGACCTATGATAGCCAAAGAAAAAAATTAAAGGTGCTTTCACTTCAACATATGGCCGCTATCTAGGATTCAATCAGATACTATTATCTTAGCGTCCAGTGGATTTAAAGATCTTAAATTTGATACACAGACTCATTGTAACTAAAATTGTAAATTGATGGTAGTGTGAAATAGAATAATTAAAGATGCATAAAAAAATATAACCTAGTTTTACTAAAATACATTATAAATTAAATCAATTGTATTGCTTTAATTATTATTTACACACAGCGCCAACTTCTAGACGAATAAGGTGCGCGAAGCGCACCGATCCGTCTAGTATTATATAATTTAGACTATTACAGACATATATATTTTTTTTTTCTAAAGTAGAGAACTTTCTTCTGTCGTGGAAAACTTTTGTTAACGTATATTTTGTTTCAATGTAATATTGCAAAAGCTATATAATATTTCTTAGCATAGACTTGAATTAATTTTATCCTGATAACAGTTAGTAACTTTGAGGAAGAAAAAAAATATAGGCTTGGTGTGCCTGTTTGTCTACATACTGAAAGGAGTTTGAGTTCAAGTTGGAATTAAGTTACGTAAGGAAAGGATCGTTCTCATCCAGGTTGGCTTTGTTGAGTTAAGAGTTTAATCTGAAAGACTTGGAGATTAACTTCATATCTTGTTCAATATGTCAGTGAAGGCAACTTTACCTTGATTTTATCCTAACAACCTTTTACAATATCTGTTCCTTCAGCATTGTCATATTTCTACCCCGTTTCCTATCTCTGCTTCAATTTCCTATTTTCTAACAATCTTAAACTTAATGCAAATAGTCTTTAAAACAATCATTTGGTTTTGACCAAAGATTACGATTATTTTGAAATTATAAAAATTCTTTTTCCGTTATTTTCACCTCCAAGCTTACCCAAGGAGCAGAAGGATTTCAAATTAATTTTCTGGTACTTCTTTAGATTTTTAAACCCCTATGTTTTTTAAGAATATATTGTAAACGGTTGTACGCGGACTGGTAGATGATCGCCGATCGGCTCGGTCTCGCCGGCAGTGTGAAAGCCGCCTTAGGGTCTATGTCTGCCAAAGGACTTATACAACTTGTATGTATGCAATGGATGACATTGAGTTAGTGTGTCGCTTTATCAGCTGTACAAAGCTTACTATTGACACATACAACCCGCTAGTCGAAACATTTATCCATCGATGATCAATTGAAATAAACTGATAACCGACAGACTTATTTTTTATTGTGAAATACCTTAAACATTATCAAAACATTTTACTTTCTCGTGCTCTTTAACAAATACACAACATAAAATGTGTAGAAAAGGTATTGTGGTGGGGATGGTGTCGATTTAAAATGAGTACACATTTGAAAAGAATTATTGGTTCTTAAAAAATATCTCTGTTACTATAATCTTAACTAAAAGTGTGGCATTTACAGACGGGTAACTCAATATAAAGGACCTCGAATAGCTTACGTTACAAAAACTTCAATTTATTTAATTCCAATAAAAAGTTACATTAATAAGTACCTACTTAAAAAAAGATAAAAACATGCTTTGGTGGTATAATTTTTTTTAAAAAATTAGAATAGTTATTGTTAATTTAACTTACATTTATTAATAATTTATACTTGATGCTTTTTTCCAGCTATTATTATTCGATTTAGAATTTATGATTATTTTTATAAGTTACTAGCTGGATACCCGTGCTTCGCTACGGAGTGTTTTTATATTTGATAAGTTTTTAAACTACCAGGAAAGCATACAAATTTTTTTACTATTGGAGAATATCTAGATTCTATCCCTCCTACTTATACCCCCACCTCTTTGATAATTTAATTTGCAAATATCCTAAATTTATCCCCCTCCTAAATGAAAATATGACAAAACTGTATGTACATAACAACAATTACTGTACTCTTAAAGAGCATTTCAACGATATGCATCATGAAGATGAAGGGTATTCATTACTTGTACCCCGTACCCCTGTGTACCAAAATTTTAATTTCGTAATCTCATGTAGGCAGTGACCTTCACCTTGTTTTGAAGAAAAAGTGTGTAAATATTCATCAAATTAGGATAAAAGACATACCCTCATACGGATACACTTCTTTTTATATAAGATATAGCTATATTTTTCAATTTTACCCCCCTCCTAAGTGAAAATATGATAAAACTGTACATAACAACAATTACTGTCCTCTTAAAGAGCTTTTCAACGATATGCATCATGAAGCGTATTCATTACTTTGACATTTGTACCCCGTACCCCTGTGTACCAAAATTAAATTTCGAAAATTCATGAAGTCAGTGTTTTTCCCCTTGCTTTGTAGGTCAATTATGCAAATTTACATCAAGATCTGACTACAACTGTAGATTTGTATAAAGAACATACATTCGTTGATTTTTATATATGTATGGCCGCCATCTTAAATCAAAATGCCCGATTGGTTAACCATTTATCTAAAGTTACTAATTTGATATAAGGAAGCTAACTTCTAAATTTCAAGGTTCTAGTGCAATTGGTTCCGGAGATATCGTCTTGTCGAATTTTGTATATAAATGGCCGCCATCTTGAATCAAGATGGCGGATTTTTAAAATATTTCTTAGCGAGCACCTAGGAGGTAAGAGGAACACACCTACAAAATTTCATGGTCATAGGTCCAGTGGTTTCAGAGATATCGTGATGTGTCAGTCAGTTAGTCAGTCAGTCAGTCAGTGAGTGGTATTTGGATTTTATATATATAGATTATAATTCCTAAACTGGAGCTCGTTCAACTTTAATCAATTATAAAGTTAAAAGTTATTTGTATCTAAATAAAGGTACTGTTTTTAAATGTTAAATCATTAAAGACTTTAAAATTGTATTTTGATTATAGCTTTAACTTATTTTCAATAGACTTTATACACGAATCTTCATGAAGAACAACAATTGATGGACATGGTAAAATCCTTGAGTTTTATGTGTTTGCGTACTTAGTGTGTTTAAGGCTAAGAAGACATAAAACTGTAGAGGTAGCTGAACTAGCATGGGTGTAATGTTGTGACTAGATAGTAGGTAAGTTGGAGTTATAGTTTCTAGATAGCATCTGCCAATCTTAAGCCTTGTTTTAGTCTAATCTAGTTTCCATGCAATGTCAGGAAGTGTCACCATGGGAACACCGACTCAATACAACGCGTACACTCTTCCTTCCCTTATAAACCACTTTGTATCTCTACCGATTTTATAGGTCAGTTATTTAAAGTTTATTTTAATTCTACTTAATATTTAAGTTCAGAAAGGATAAAATTTTATAGATGTGTGGAAAAAATAAAATATACGCTTTAAGCCATATTAAAAACGTTTCAAACCTTTGTACGGTCATCTTCAGACTGTTTCGTTTATTAATTAGTGATGTCGTAAGTGATTTTGCTTTATTAACATACAATTAGACATTGAATTAAAATGCATTATTACTCCATGAGATATCGTTTAAAATCGTCTAATTTAATTCGTGAATTAATAGGTAAAACTCTAATTTAAAAAGAAACAATTACTAAAAACATTATTACATCACAAATAAATTATAAACATTAATACATTTGTTGACGTATGATAAAACATCAAAGTTCAACCCCTGGAAGCCTGCGTAATTAACTCTGCACTGATTTACCTCAAATGTGGCTTGAAATTTATACTAGAAAATTATAAGAAATAGAGAAGTAGTTCGATTCAAATGAGACCAATATTAGTGAATTGGTAATTTTAATCATAAAATTAACTTAATTCTTGTGTTAGGTATATTTTCATGACAATACAGATAGCCTATGGTACTAAATAAATGGCATGACAGATTTTAAAATAATACAAAAAAACAGGGATGTATACACAAAATTTAACATAGCATAATATTAAATACTTTACATTGTGGTTATTCTCATAATATTCATATTTATCATTATAGTCTCCAGGCCACCATAAGAAGGGAGTCGCTGATTGATAAAGTTTTCTTACCTTATGGAATCGCTAATTTATGCTTGTCCACCGATGAATTGGGTACCAAATACAGTACTTTTTTAGATGGTTACTCCCCTATGTTTATTTACAAAAATGGGGAGTAACCAAGGATTCATTAGTTTCTTACTCCCCTAATATTTAATTTTTTTATTGTTAAAAGAAAAAAAAAGATTAGGGGAAAAGGCACTCTTCCAATGTACACTGGGACCAAGAATATCACATTTTTATATTTAAAAGTCTGATACTTCTTTGTCCCAATGTACATTAGACTAAACATTCCTTTTTCTTAATAGTTATTTAGTCAAAGAAATTTACCGGAAGATATGAGTGAGCGATACTAGGTTATTTTCATTCATTTTAGTATTATGTTCAAATTTTAAGTAATAAAATACCTAAAACAAACTTTCACAAAAATTACAATTCAGATTTTAAGTACCTTACCTTGTATCCATCCAATTGTCCATTAAATAGAATTTCACTTAGGAAATTTAGACCTTTCTATTCCTCTAAAACTTAACTTATTTTAATTTCGTTTGAACCAAATCTAATATTTTTTTCTGTAAACTAAATATAATTTGTTGACAGAATTGTTGGTTACTCCCACTGTCAAAATGGTCTAAAATTTATTTGAAACGATTTTGTAAAAGAATCTCGGCAATTATTTTGATTGTATTATTAAAATATAAATGAATTTTTCTAAAAAACTATTAGAAAAAAGAGCGGTTTAGTCCAATATAAATTGGGACAAAGGAGTATAACACTTCTGTTTTTATAAGGGGAGTAACAGTCTAAAGAAGATCACTCCGTACACCTTCTTTAGATGGTTACTCCCCTTATTATATCTTGAATTTTATCTTTATACATCTTGTCTTTCCTCCTATTCTCACCCCCAACAAAAGCCCTAATAATTTTCTACATTCCAAAAAACGTTTATTGGGTGGAAAAAATAATCATTTTTTGAATGTTATCAATTTATAGTAATAAATTAGGGGAGTAACCAATAAATTTAAAAAAAAGGGAGTAACCAAGTAATGTAAACACAGGGGAGTAACCAACTAAAGAAGGTTATGGGGGATGCTTATTCAGATAACCATCTAAAGAAGTGCACTAAATACGGCATAAATAAGTGATTCTATAGGGTAAGAAAACTTTATCAATCAGCGACTCACTTCTTATGGTGGCCTGGGGACTATTAGTTTTATAACTAATCCAAAACTAAATTTTATATTAGAATGTGCTTCTGTCAACTAGGTGTAGAGTTTTAGCAGAGAGGTAGGTATTTTATTATTTTTTTTTTTTTTTTTATCAGGTCTATTTTAATTTTGATAATGGAAATTTTTCCGTTGTATACTTGCCGACTTAATAATCATTGTTGTTATAAAAGCATTCTTGGTGAATGTTAAATGGAAAGGAAAAGGTATTTTAAGGAGCTTTAAAGTCTATTTCCTAAAATATTCTCATGAGAATATTGGGCGAGAGTCGAGAAATATAGTTCTCATACATTAACTCCTGTATTTCCAAGAAACAACAGGTATTTTTTCCAACGGGGTTATATGGGAAAAACAAGAAAGTAAACAATGAGGCTTCTATATTGAGGAATCCCGCCCAAGCTTCCAATGAGTTTTCTATGTACGAAAAAGGCACAGAAAACAGGGAAAATTTTATAAAGAAATTGTTAAGAATGTAGTCTTTCTTTACAAAACAAAGCAACAATCCTGTGGAAATTATTAAGCTTAAACTTTTATTATTAAAAAATAATCTTTTATAATAAACATATTATACAACACTGACTGTTAAATAATTTAATAAAAACATTTATGACCTTTATTTTTGTTTGAATTTGAACTTGACATATTATTACTAAATATAATCAAAAACCAAAATATGATAGAATATCTGTGCTCAGAGTTAAAGCTATATTCTTTAATCTGTCACCCATGTCAGTTTATGCTCCAACTGAGGAAGCAAACGAAGAAGAAAAGGACGTTTTCTATAACGCACTTATTTAAACATATGACAAAGCTCCCCGTAATGATGTAAAATTAATTATGGGGGACATGAATGCCAAAATAGGAAGAGAAAAGATTTACCAAGACATAGCTGGGAAGAATAGCCTGCATGATATAACCAACGAGAATGGTACAAGAGTTATAGACCTCGCAATCAGTAAAGGGATGAAGGTAAGGAGCACGCAGGTCCCGCGCAAGAACATTAAAAAGGCCACTTGGCGTTCGCCAGATGGAAAGACGTGCAACCAGATTGACCACGTGTTAATAGATACAAAGCACGCAACAAATATCATAGACGTTCACACGTGTAGAGGAGCTGACTGTGACTCCGATCACATGCTGGTCCGCATAAAGTACAAGGCAAGATTGGCTTCTTATAGAAAGCGAGAAAACCAAAATCAAAAGAAAGTGGAAAGATTTAATATGGAAAAGCTAAAAATTGAGGGAACAAGAAAATAATTACAAAGATAAAATCACAGAATTGTTGGAGCATAGCGTAGAGGACTGGCAAAGTAATAGCATTGACAGAAAATGGGCATGTTTAAAGAAAATAGTTACGGAAGCAGCTAACTTGGAAGTGGGAAAGATCAAGAGGCAAAAGCGAAACGAGTGGTACGATATGGAATGTGAAGAAGCAGTAGACAAAGAAATCGGGCTAGGGAACTTATGATACAGAGAGATACTAGGGGCAGGAGAGAAGAATATCTGATGAAAAGAGAAGCAAATAAAATATGTAGGAAGAAGAAGAGAAGTTTCGAAAGAGGCAAATTGGGACAACTGGAGCTATCAAGGGAACAAGGTAACGTAAGGGCTTTTTACCAAGAGTTAAAGAGCAAAAGAGAGGATATCAACTACGTACTATACTTTGTAAGGACAAGGAAGGGAATTTAATTGGAAATAAAGAGGGCATACTCGATAGATGGGCCGAATACTTTCAGGGCCTATTAGAAGGAGAATAGGAGATAGTCATGCAGGGAGAAGAGGAAAAAATTGCGCAAGACTGTTCAGAAGGTGATGAAGATCCACTAAATCCAAATATATGTGCCCTACCAAGTAAGGAGGAAGTGGAAGCAGCTTTAGATAAGCTTAAACCAAAAAAGTCACCGGGAAAGGATAACATCCCGGCAGAATTATGGAAGGCTGGTGGAGCAGACTTGATCGGAAGAGTAACTGAGTTGTTACAGGAGAAGAGTGGTCCATGGGTATTATATGTCCTTTGCATAAGAAGGGAGACAAAATGGAATGTAGTAACTATAGAGGTATAACATTATTAAATACTCTATATAAAACACTCTCGAGAATAATTTCTTCAAGAATAACCCCTTTAGCAGAAGAAATATTGGGTGAGTACCAATGCGGATTTAGAGGTGGAAGATCAACAACAGATCAGATATTTACTATAAGACAAGCTTTGGAAAAGTGCTATGAATACAATGTTGACTTGCACCATCTATTTATTGACTTCAGGAAAGCGTACGATACCATCAAGAGGCGTCCTCTCTACAAAGCTATGAGAACATTTAGGATCCCAGAAAAGCTTATAAGACTGGCTAGCATGACACTCAGAAATATTAAGAGTTGTGTGAGAGTTGAAGGTGAACTCTCAAGAGAATTTGAAATAAGACAAGGAGTGCGCCAAGGTGATGTAGTATCGACGGTTCTTTTCAATCAAGCACTGGAGTATGCTATGCGGAAGCTTGGAAATAACCGCAGTGGTACAATTTATAATAGAATGTCCCAAAGATTAGCTTTTGCCGATGACATAGACATAATAGGATGGCAAAGAAATGCTCTGATAGAGGGACTAGAGACTATGTCACACTCCGAGAAGCAGCTAGTGAGATGACACTTAAAGTTAATGCCGAAAAAAAAATATATACTATGTTCTAGAAGAGCTGGGATTAGGGAAGATGAAGTGAACATTGGGGAAGATAGTTTTGAACGTGTTCAACATTTTAAATACTTGGAATCTCTAGTAACAGAAGAGAATGCTACATCCGAAGAAATCAGTGCCAGGATTGCTTCTGGGAATAAAAGCTATTTTTCGCTCCAATCGATCTTCAAGTCCAAACACTTCAGTAGGAAGTCCAAGCTCATTGTGTACTAAAGTGTTGTTCGGCCCGTAGTCACTTATGGGTCTGAGACTTGGACGCTTACTAAGAATGATGAAGATAAACTTAGAAGATGGGAAAGAAATATCCTGAGGAAGATATTTGGACCAGTTCAGCTAAATGGTAATTGGAGATTAAGAACAAACCAGGAGTTGCGGAATCTGTATCCTGAACCAGACTTAGTATCCGTGGTGAAGGCTGGAAGAATTCGCTGTCTGGGGTATGTACCGCGTATGGGAGAAAATAGAGTCCCAAAAATAATGATGGATAGATGGCCAGGAGGAAGGAGATTAAGGCGGACCTCACACGGTCAATATATTGACCGCGTGAGGGGTTTATTGAAGAAATATTTGTCGTTGTCAATATATTGACGGACCTTCAATAAAAATCAAACTTATTTGATTTTTATTGAAGCTCCGTCAATATTTGGTCGTATTGTAGCGCTGTCAGTGGCAACTCGTGAAAACTTTTTCCAAAACAAACCACCTCACACTGTCTCAGTAATTTTCTTCAATATATTGAGTCAATATATTGAAGGAAATTATATTGACCGTGTGAGGTCCGCTTAAGCGGGCGGACCAGACTTAGGTGGCAGGAGGATGTCCAAGACGATCTGAGGAGGCTTGGCGTTCTCTCTTGGAGAAGGCTCGTGCAGGACAGTGAAGATTGGAGAGGAGTTGTATCGGCGGCCCTAGCCCTCCATGGGCTGTAGCGCCGTGGATGTATGTATGTATAATCAAAAACAAAATCTTAGGTAGAATAATATGGTAAAACCAATTAATAAAATTTAATTTAAAATACATGAGAATGAATGAATGAAAATGAATTAAATTTACTATTAAGTTATTGAAAAAAAACTGAAAAAAAAAAAATTGGACAACCAATGAATCTAACAACTATACCAATACATGACTGTAAATGTAACCTAAACCAACTAACAAAAAAAATTAGCTGCCCGTCAATAGAAAGAACTAATATATATAATATCTTGGCATAACTATAGACCAAAGACTGAACTGGAAACAACATATAAGCACACTGACTAAAAAAATAAGGAACTTTCTATATTATTTTAAAATAATTAGAAACATATGTAACATTTCACTAATAAAGCAAATTTATTATGGCCTAGTGCAATCTCTAATTTCATATGGCATTATTGCTTGGGGGTCTGCCCCTCCATCCACCTTAGCTCCTCTAGAACAAGCACAAAAAGCAATTATAAAAACTATACTAAAAAAACCTATACTGTATTCCACTGAAAAACTTTTCCAAGACTTCCCTGTACTAACAATCTCGCAACTATACAAGAAACATGTATTACTATACTTTTTTAAAACCACTAAACATGTTACTAATCACCCATACCAGACACGATACAAAACAAGTAAACAAATTAAAAACCAATCCTACCACACTAATCTACTTCAAAACCACGCTAGCACAGTAGCCTATAAATATTTTAACCAACTACCAAAACGAGCCAGAGACTTACATGACTATGAAAAGTATAAAAAAGAAGTGGTAAAGTGGCTCTCATCGCTTACAAATAAAAAAAACACTTAGGAAAATATTGTATATATGTATGTGTATTTAGTATAGATGTCTGAACTTTCATTCTCATCCTTATTGTTATGTTATATAATATAATAAATTTAATAATAAATAAAATAAATAAAATAAATAA
>KZ651271.1:547248-563491 GCA_001010745.2 Gerris buenoi | reverse complement strand
AAAAAAAAAAAAAAAAAAAAAAAAAAAAAAAAAAAAAAAAAAAAAAAAATGGAGATAAGTGCCCTTTACCGCCGTTACACAGAATGTACAAATGCCTTACACTTTTGTGCTATAAGGCCCTTTCAGTGAAAGGCCTCCAATCCAACGTATCGACGCAAAATTCACGTTCGAAGGTTATAAAATCATCTTTCAGGACCAGCGACCCTCCTTCAAACTGGCTAATGACAAATAGCTTTCCTCGTGTCTCGGTTAATCTCGGTGGATCCCCCAAGGGCTCCACCTGAGTAGTCCTTTCTTGATGAATGGGAATCAATCAATGAAAAAAAAAACGTTTCTGGTAGAGCACTTTGTGCCTGGGATTCAGTTCAGTGTTCTCATCGATCAATCATAAATTCGAACAATGGTACCTTTATAAACTGAAATAGCCTAAGAAATTAAATTTAAAGAATTATAGCTGCACTTATTTGTTTACCTCATTAATTACGAAATATGTTGAATAAACCATCATCATCTAAATGGGTTTAAACTAGTGTCACAAATTTATATTAACTATAACTAATCATTTAGAAATTTAATTTATATTTAATTTTTTTTTATTTTCAGGTAATTTGATCGAGCTTATATATGTAGATCTAAATATTGCTGAGGTATATTCAATGTATGGTAAGCTTCTTTTATTATTCTTAATACTAAATATGTATATATTTAATTAATTGATTATTAGAAAATCATGTTTCATTTCTGGTCAAGCCTAAGTACATAGGTCGTTTTCTTATTATTATATTTTATCTCCGACCTATACACGTGCCCGGGCCAGTCGCATCCGTATCTAACTCGAGTAAGATACGGAGATACGGTAGAGAGAAAAAAAATTGGTTGTTAATCTTTTATCTAAAAAAAAAAAATAAAAAAATAATAATAACAAAAAAACTCAAAACTTGGAACTTTATTTGCGACCTAATCTCCACAATAATTTGTGGATATCGCAGGTATTTAGATATTTGATAATCAAAAATAGAGCAATAAAAATACAATGCCGATGTATAGATATCGTTTTTTGTTTCGTTTTATAATACGAGACGCTAAGCCCGTGGTAACAGGCTTAATTTTAAATTTAGATAAAAATATAAAATCAAGTAAATTAATTTAGATAAGTTATTAAATCTATATAAAGACCAACAAATCCATATAATCATTTAATTTTATTGGAATAAATGTGGTTGCCTTAGCAACACTTCTCTATTATATAAATGATACGAGAATGTAGGTATACACAAAATTCTGTTATGCACGGCACATATGTTTTTTGCCTTTTATCTTTCCTTCACAGTCATCCTTTATCCTCTCCTAAGGGTTTTTCTGTCCCAAATTTGATTTAACCCATCTTTACAATATTTACTGCCACCTCAATCTGTATGATAGGAAGTCCGGCCCATTTGCTGCTTCTCCAATTACCAAATTTTGTTGCATGTTGTCTGCATCAAAACTATAGGTTTGTTCCAACCACACCTCAAACTAGTTTCAAACTGTACGACGCACGTGCATTAGCAAAAAAAAACGTTTAAATGTGGTCCGATGCGCATGCGTCGGACAGTTCCAAACCAGTTCGAAGTGTGGTTGGAACAAACCTTATATCGTCTTTAAACCTGATTTCATTGAGATTTTGAATTCGAAATTACTTGTTGTTTCATCTGGGGGCACGGCAGTGTGTGAGCCCTAAGTTTTGTTATTTCGTCGCTCACTCATCATAATTCTAAGGCACTTCTAACNATAAGACAGTTAGATTGAAGAAAGTTTATTTGGTAACAGATGTCATAATGCTTATTATTAGGTTAAAATGCTTATTTATAGTGAATATAAAATCAATATTCTGTTTATTATTGAAAATACATTATCTCAGTATGCCAGAATATTTTCAAGAAAAAACTACAATTATGATTACATTATAAATAAGACTAATGTATTAATAATATAAAGCTTTTTTATTAAACCACATACATTATGGTTAATACAAAAGTAGAGAAAATTTTATTAAGTGAAAACTGTTTTATTAAGTACAAATTAGTTTATTGCAGTAATACTTCAAATAAGGTAGAGGAAATTATTGTCCACCCAATTCAGGAACTCATTTAAAAATAACATTGGGTTAAAAGGTAAAGGACTGCCTATTTCGCACATTATTTGTTATTATAAGGAGGGCAATAGATAACTCATAAGGTTTAGACAAGATTCTCCTTTATTATTAATATTATTATTGTGGTGATAATGTTCCGCCAGTGTTTTAGAACATCCGTGGTTTCTGAAAAATTAATACATTCAGTCTGAAATTCTTTATTTTTAAAATATTAATAAAAGCAAATGGAGTTCAAATTTTATTATGCTAAATTTGTTTTAGATGTTTATTATTTTCATTTTAATATTATTCAACAATAAAAGTGGTTATAGCGAAGTAACAGAATAAAGTGGGAGTTATTTGTCTGAGGTAATTTATCAAAGAGAGAAGAAACGTATTAAGACAGAGTGAAAGTGTAAATGTAGTTAGAATTGTATGAGGAAGTTGAGAGAGTATCAAGATGAAGGCAGAGAACTAAGCTGCTTGGTCTAACCAGACACCTTCACAGCTGCCACTCCATTTAAAATTTAAAACATTTCTCTTTAGTCTCCCTTTTTTCTTTTATTTTTTAAAGGCTAAAATTAAATGCAGTGTCGTATACAAATTCGTATCCCTGTGCTGCGACGCTCAAATGAAAAAATAATATTTATTATTTTTATTAAGTTTGTGGTGTGAATTTGCCAAGTCAGAAAAGGTATTTAAATTTAAACGTGTAGAGTGATTTGGGAAGGATAATAGGAACAGACAAACATCATGTTCTAGCACTGGATAAATTAGACCTACTGGAACTTACTCGGACAGTGGGAGACTTGGCTAAACCTATGATGTCACTACTTTTTATGCGAGACTTGGCTTATTTTTTTACACTAGTGTTTTTGTTGGGATTTCCTTTACCTCGTAAAATAAAGATCATCAAGACTACTCTGGATACATATTGCCATTCCTTCCTTATAAAAAAATTAATCTCCTATGTATTCTCTGTGCAGGTAATCATTTCATAGCTCCCAGCTTGTTTTTTAGGGTTTTGTAGATACTTCTCAAAACCCTTATGCCGAGGGTGATGTGTCCGTCCGTCCGTCGCTCTTTGGTTCATAGCGCCCGAACCGTTNAGAATAAAGTGGGAGTTATTTGTCTGAGGTAATTTATCAAAGAGAGAAGAAACGTATTAAGACAGAGTGAAAGTGTAAATGTAGTTAGAATTGTATGAGGAAGTTGAGAGAGTATCAAGATGAAGGCAGAGAACTAAGCTGCTTGGTCTAACCAGACACCTTCACAGCTGCCACTCCATTTAAAATTTAAAACATTTCTCTTTAGTCTCCCTTTTTTCTTTTATTTTTTAAAAAAAACTTTCTTCTTTGTCTTCAATAAAAATTAATGAACATTTACCAAAAAGGGAGAGAGAACAAAAAAATTACATAAACGAGACCAACCACTGTTGTTCTTTTCTCATGGTTAACACAACTCTAATAATTAATTAAACAATTTTAATCAGATAATAATATTCTTACGAAATTTCTTAGATAATTAAAAAAAACACAATACAAAAATAAATAAGTTTTAATAAGAACATATGAATATATAGATGAACTATAACCAATCAAATTACACCTTTCTGTTATGGAAATTTAAGATAGCCCATCTCTTTTTACTGGATACTCAATGGAGTAAATAAGAATATCTAAATTATTATAGACATCACATCATTTTCGAGATATTTCTTGACAATATTACTTTATTAATCCTCTGGTTATATGGAAATTAGTCCAACCTCACTTCTTTTACTAATCACGGAAGGACGCCACGCTAGAATTATATGGCAAAGATCTCGACTTATAACTGACAAAAAATCGTACATCATACTAACAAGACAGCTAAAGACCGCACTTATTGAAGAAAAACTTTTGAAGATGTACTAACCAAAACTAACGAAAAACTTTTGAAGAATATACTCACCTTTTGGACCCATGGACTAACTCATGATTAAAGACAAATCCCTCTGGACTGCAACAAAACGGACCCTTTCCTTCAAAAGCATTTCTCCTCCTCTCCTCAAAAGTGACAATACTTGGTCTAAATCCCACAAAGAAAAAGCTGACCATTTTACCCTTCACCTCTCTAATCTTTTTAGACCCCACCTGGACATAGTTGACCTTGAAAATCTGTGTATTGGAGGTAAAGGGCACTATGTGCCAAATTGTAAATTTTTTCGGAAGAGCTATATTATTGATTTTTGTGACACATGTTTTTTTAAATTGTGTACTTTTATTTTTTACTAAGTGGAGTGGGTATAGGGCACTATCTGGACATAGTGTTAACTTATTCTTAATTCTCTGAAAGTAAACAAAATTAATAGGAAACTGTTAAAACCTCAATTTCGTAAAAAATGGGGATAGTGCCCTTGACCTCCGATATACAGAAATGCAAATTCCATCCTAGAAGAGCTTGATTACCCCAAATAGTTTACCTTTGCTGATGACAAATGGTATTTTCCGCCTCCTACAACCCTAATACATCAGCAACCAACATCCAAAACCACCTTATCCTTCTTGAACCTTGGTTGAGGAAATGGAGGATAAAAATTAATGAGCAGAAAAGTGTCCATGTCACTTTTACTCTCAGACATCCAACTTGTCCTCCAGTCATCCTCAACCAAGGAGTGATCCCACAATCCTCTTCTGTAAGATAACTAGACCTAGATCTTGATTGACGATTGACTTGCGCTCAACACACTAAAACTAAACGTTCGGACACTAACAGACGATATAAACTCCTTTTGAGACTTCTCGACGTAAGATCCCACCTATCCTTTTATAATAAAATCATAATTCAATCCTTAAACCCATTTCGAACTAAGAAATTGAGCTCTGGGGTTGCACCAAGCGCTAGACTCGAATTCCTTCAATCAAAGATCTTTCGAAAAATCACCAATTCCCCATCATACGTTTCTAACCTTAAAATTCACCACGACCCTAAAATTTCTTTTGTAGGGAAGACCGGGGCACAGAGGACTTCCGGGGCGCAGAAGTCCATTGAGTTTTTTGTTTGTATAGTGGTGCTACTAAGCGGAAATCTGTATGATCTATTAGAGATAGCTTGTTTCTAGACGTGAACAATCACTAGCAGAGTTAACTAAGTTTGATCAATTTTTACACTTTTTTTTAAATTTTCTAGGAAAGTGATCTAATATTTTCGTTATATATAATTAAATATAACATTATTTTGATACAGAATTTTTAAACAAATTAACTGTATCTGATAAACTTAGGTCTTATCTTTTTAATGTAAATTGTTTTCATTTGTTTAAGTCTGTTGTGTACATTGTCACAAAAATGTTTTTTAATGACATGTGGCTCAGGGCACAACGGACCGTAAAGGTATGGGGTACACCCCATTTTGTTAATAGAATTTGTAAAGAATGGGCACATACTTCTTGCGCAGGGGCTGAAAATGGCGATAACAATATTGTTTGTAGCTACTGCCAAATAAAAATTAAAATTAAAAATAAATGTAGCATTTTTTTTTTCTATAAAACTTCGATTGGTCCTGCACCAGGGGCACATAGGACCAATCGACTTTTTACAGAAAAAATAAAATACTTATAATGAAATTTAAGAACTGTGAGTGGGGGAACAGTTAGAGAAATGTTTATTCTAATAAATACTTCTTATTTACATAATTTTATTAAATAATGCTGAAGTTATCTGAACAAAAATCTTATTAGGTCCTATGTGCCCCGGTCTCCCCTACATAATCTCTCTTCTATCCGTTATAGACAATTCTATGAAACCTTAAATCATCATCCTAATCCTTTAGTCAAATCCATGGCATCCCTTTACATCCCAGACCAACCACCCCGCCGGCTGAAGAGGCATATTGGCCTCGTAACCTGCTACAATAGCTCACAACCACAACCGATGTACTAAATTACGTTACGCACGACAGGAGTAATACCACTATGTAGCCTCTCCTCTCATAATAATCTATGTCACTCCATCAAATTGTCGTCTTTATTACTTATAGCAAAATGAAATTGTAAGTAATATTTATGTAAAATAAAAAAAAATACACGGCCAATTAGTGTGGCACATATTTTCCTCGGATTTCTCGGAACGGACAACGTTGTCCAACGAACTCGTCCTGGGCATTAGTAAAATGAACGTGTCTACCAAATTTCATCAAAATCGGTCTACATTTACTCAAGTTATCGTCACACGTTTCATGATTCGCGGACACACAGACTGACAGACAGACAGACAGACAAGGAACCGAAAATGTTCCCTGGTGTCTGAAACGGATTTCTGTCTTGGAATTTTTAAAATCGGAGGCATAAAAACTTTTTTGTTCTCAAAAGTGAACACAATGCTTCCGTTACCTTCGGTAAGCTCGGAAGTAAATATACGAGTGGTGTCGTGGTACACCCGGTAGGAACGAAGTTTCTTACATTGTTCATTAAATATAAATTATAAAATCACACTGCTAAGTACGTATTCGTTACTAACTACTATACATGGCGAAGTTAGAAAAGAGAAATTAAAAGTAACTAACTATTTGTACTTAGCGGATTTAAGGAAAAATTAAAATAAAATAATTATTTGTATCATTAAAGAAAGCGTCTTACAATAAATATGTATTGAATATAAGAAAAGAGTTAATCATGTTAAGTTTATAGTTAAAGTATGTATGTAGTTGGATGGAAATAGGACTGTTTTCTACCTACCCGGTGTATTAATTTAAAAAAATCTCTTCTCTACTCAAAAAAGTCTGCTTGTATCAGTTGAAATTTTACAGGCCTGTTTTAATTGTTCTTTAGAGGATGTGTAAGAAGTTATATTAAAATCGTTACGTTAGAACTTAGGATATCGGTAAAAACGTTGTTTTCTTTAATTTGAATGTTTAGGTTCGCTTTAATAAATTTAGAGATCTTTATCACTTCTATTCGCTTATTAAATATTTAAGTTATTGTCTTATTAAATAGATGAAGTTAGAATTTTTCCCGTCCTAAAATTCCAATTTTCAACTAACTCAGCCTAAGCACTAATAAAATGAACATGTGTACCAAATTTTAACTAACTCGATCATATTTTACTCAAGTAATCGTCATTGGTAGATTTCGTGACGCTCAGTTACGTGTCGGTTATTTTGTGACGGTGATTTTTTCACGGTTATTTTGTGACGGTGATTGTGTCGGTGATTTTGGTCGTTTTTTCGGATTTACTCCCGGGCTCCAGAGCGTGCCATATATAACGTTCGTTGTTCAACGAACTCAGCCTCGGCATTGGTAAAATGAACATGTGTAACAAATTTCAACTAATTCGGTCATCTTTTACTCAAGTTATCATCAACGGAAGAATTTTGTGGTCGTTTTTTTTCGGATTCATTCCCGGGCTCCAGAACGTGCCATAAGGAGCTTCGTTCCAAAAATCTGGTTATATGAATATTTAAAGGGGATAAAAATCTAAATAATAAATCCAATAAATAAGTTTATATCTTAAAAATTGTGATTTTTGTTTCACTTCCTCCTCCTTATCATTCAGAATTTGTAAGTTAGGTCTGACTGTTAAAGCCCTTTGACGTTTTTATTTTAACATTAAAACATAAATATTGTCTTCAATGATATTTTAATTAAACTTTATCTATTTCTTTTTCTCTCTTTGTAAGAAGAAGCGTAGTGTAAATTTGAATTCACGAATGTTTATTTTTAATCAGGCTTGTTTTATAACCCTGTAATTAATTAAGATCTCTAGTAAATTGAAAGAGGCCCTGCTCTTTGACATAATCAAAGAACTATGTCGTTAATGATATTACATTTGGTTTAAATTGTAACTGATGTAAACTGAAATTAAATATAATGTAAATACAAGGTATAGGAAATAATATTGTTTCTTATTACTCATCTACAGCACAATAATAAAACCGTTGTGGGCATTGTAACGGTCAAGGAGGTTCGCTTGGGCAAATATAAAAATGAATATAATTATTAAAATAAATAATTAAATAATACCTGGTATCACAATAATACTTGTAGACCGTACTATGCCGATATTTAAAGTTTCACTGATTTCAACAGATGTCACTCCAATTACGGCTATAATTGATCTAACGATTTTTGAGTGGTTTGCCGATTTCCGTTAAATGACAAAAATTATAGTTCACTTCGGTATTCGGATTACCAACTGCCTTGGTCATCCGGCGTCTGTCCCCACTACGAAGCTTCATCCCACTCTGGGGACTGAAGTTGTCGAGGCTCGATTTTAGGCTTCCGTGCCCGTCTAGGCACCTAAACCGCCACAGCATAATATGTCATAGAAATCTAGGGATGCGTTCAAATTCATACCGCTACAATCTCTTGAGACACTTACAAAAATTGCGTTTCCAATCTTATCCTCCATACTGATTCCCAAGTTCTTTTTGTTCGCGTTTTTGCGGTTTCCCTATACAAACAGAATAAGGCACAACTCACCAGTATTATGTTTAGTCACATGGAGTTGTGTGGGTAATGAGAAGGAGAGAACCCAGAGGGATCCTCTCCCAAAAGAGTTAGCATATCATCATTTAGAAACAGGCCATGTTTTAAGCAATAAAACAAAAAGAGTTAGCATATCATCATTCAGAAACAGGCCATGTTTTTAGCAATAAAACAAAAAGAGTTAGCATATCATCATTCAGAAACAGGCCAAGTGTTAAACAATAAAACAAAAAGAGGTAGCATATCATCATTCAGAAACAGGCCAAGTGTTAAGCAATAAAACAAAAAGAGTTGTCTTGCTCATGATAGTTGGAAGTATAGTTCAGGTTATGGACTTAAGAGGGAGTAGATTTCACCACAAAGTAGATATCACTACTTTGCTCTATTTTCACGGTTAGGTTTTTGCTGAGGTCTGAGTTACCAGACTAGCAACTGTCACTTGAAATAATCTTACATGCTGCAAATAATACTTAATACAATATACAATTATTATTAATAATTGTATTGCATTTATTATGTACAATATGGCATTTGCCATAAACGATATTCTCATAATGAAACGAGAAAAAATATATAAATCAGTGTTTGTCGTTGGCATTCGAGAAGTTTTTTTTTATTCACCGTGAAAAGGTTCGACTATACCGGAATTAAACAAAATTCTCTGTAATTACATACGCTAATCTGGAGAGACCTTCATTAGTAAGATCACAATTCTCATTTCTTTTGTGCTCCTAATACATTTCTTTTGTTACACATCACCGGTAGCGGCTTAGAACCTTAGCGGCGGTTTTAGAACTCTACTGGATGAATTGTTCAGCCACTTGACCTACCCATCAATGGGTCATTAATGATATCCTACCTCTCTGAGTATCGAACCCAGACTATTGTCAGCTGTTGAGTTCGATTCCAAATGAGAACGTTTCACCCCTGGGACACACTAATCCCTACTTACAGGTTTTTGCTTCCGAGATTACCGAAAGTAACGAAAGCTATGTAGCTGTTTTAAAGAACTAAAATATTTTTTTGTCTCTTGATTTCAAAAATTCCAAGACCAAAATCCGTTTCAGGCATCTGGGAACATTTTGTTCAAAAGTTTTACAAAAAGAGTTTGATAACATTATAATAAACAATAATTAATCACTCTATACATATAACTAAAACTAAATAACACTTTACAAATCTAAAATTTTATCTATTTCAGATATCAATATAAATGCGTCTAAAGCAGAGGGAAGGGCTTTCATTTTAGTGTTTTAAGTATAATTAAGCGGAGAGAGTAGATACTACAAAATGTTCTATACCATGAGTCTACGCTTATTTCATTGACAGTGTTCTTATAACTTGTTGCTTTCTTAATATCTGTCCAAAATTCATGTGAGTTCTTATAGTTTAAAAAAAAAAAAAAAATCACAGGGAAGTACTTAGTCCAAGTACTTTTTAGGGTTTTGTAGATGAGTAAGCATACCCATTATGTAATTATGATTTCTGGTCTTCGATCTCAAGAGTCCGGGTTCGATTCCCCGGGGGGTCACAATGTTTTTTATCAGTAATAAACCAATAAGGAATGCAAACTTTAAAAAAGCAAATATATATTTGTGTCCTACTCTTCAGCAGCTTTCATTTGATACCCAACTCAAAATTTTTGAAAAATAAAATTTTGGGCGCACCCCAAATTTTTGCGCACAAAATTGACAATTTTTAAAATCTTTGAATGAACTCCCGGAAATATCATCGCCCTAATATAAGGTATTAGCATGAATTATTTCGAAATTTTAGCACCAGCCGATCTATAGTGGTTGGGGGGGGGACAATTTTTTTTGGGTATATTTTGATTTTTTCCCCCTATAAGGAATGCAAAATTTGAAAAAGCATATATATATTTGTGTCCTACTCTTCAGCAGCTTTCATTTGATACCCAACTCAAAATTTTAAAAAAATAAAATTTTGGGCGCACTTCACTATTTCGCGCCCAAAATTGACAATTTTTAAAAATTTGGGATCAACTCCCGGAATTTTCATCGCCCAACAATAAGGCATTAGCATGAATTATTTCGAAATTTTAGCACCAGCCAATCTATAGTGGTTGGGGGGGGGGAAATTTTTTTTGGGTATATTTTGATTTTTTTCCCCTATAAGGAATGCAAAATTTAAAAAAGCATATATATATTTGTGTTCTACTCTTCAGCAGCTTTCATTTGATACCCCACTCAAAAATTAAAAAAAATGTAAATTTTTGAGTTTACCACATTTTTTTGAATTGCGCATGCGCAAATCTAATTATGGACTTCTGTATATTTTTCCTCTGGTTGGGTCAAAAAGTTGCACCAGGGTTCCAAATTTCAGCACTTTCGCTTGAACGGTTCGGGCCCTATGAACCAAAGAGCGACGGACAGACGGACACATCACCCTCGGCATAAGGGTTTTGAGAAGTATCTACAAAACCCTAAAAAAAAACTCCGTGTCAACTGCGAGGTCCATTGTCGGATTTACTATTTTTTTTTTCCTTTACATTTTATTATATATATCTAAATGCTTCCGAGATTACCGAAAGTAACAGTAGCAATGTGATCGTTCAGAAGAACGAAATTATTTTATTTCTCCGATTTTAAAAACGCCAAGAAAGAAATCCGTTTCAAACATCAGAGAACATTTTTGGTTCCGTGTCTGTCTGTCGCTCTATTTTGCGAACCCAAATATTTTAAAAACTCCATGATATTTACAAAATTTTACTGATATTTACTTATTTTATTGAAAATCGGATGGTAGGTCATAGTTATCCCATTGTTGGTCCCAAATAAGTTTCAGCAAAATCTAATCTATATTTCATATTTTATTCACTTTTTAGAGTCGTGTATTCCAATGTTTTCCAAAGTTTTTGTTGGTCGGAGTTCTAGTTTGTTTGTTTCCTAATTAAAAAAATATACTAGTCGCGCTAGCTGTGTTTCAAAAAGCTTGTTAATTGGAATTTAACAGATTTATATTAGAATGGAAGTAAGTTTATGGTGTTTTTAAAATATTGTTTTTTAAAAAATTCTCGTTTTAGAAGGTCCCATTTAATTTTACTTTTCATTTCAGATGGATATTCCCTCCAATAAAAACGTTATTCGGACATAGTAAATTTAAACTTCAAACGACATAATTAGAATGTTCGTAGAAATGATTAACCTGAAAGTCTTGTAGGAGTCTTAGGGCGCCATACTGGACGCAAAATTGGCCAATTACATTTTTTTCTTTTTCTTTTATAAAAATGTGAATGGTTCGGGGGAGTCACATGGAGCCCTATTACTAGCCGGTATTACTATAAAATCAAGATCTTCTAAAAGGTCTACTAGTTTTTTTCCTAGAAAATCAAAGACTTAGTCTAAGGGTGACCTTTCTCTAGATAAATTGCATTTTTTTTTTTTTTTTTTTTTTTTTTTTTTTTTTTTTTTTTTTTTTTTTTTTTTAAAGTGAGAATAATCTATGCTATCTAGGGACCCTATTCTACTATCGACATTTCCACATTCAGTGCCATGCGTAATTTATGATTAGTTTCACATACCGATGAGATAACATCTCTTTATTGGCTGATGACTTAAAATAAACAACTCCTTAAAGCCTAATTTACATTGTAGAGTAAAGGGTCGAGTGCACTAGCTTAATTTTCAGCACAAGGGACGGTAGAGTAAAATGGTGGGCTCTTTTTTGGAAAAGTGACTCTAAAGTCGTTCTCACGTGCTTGAGATAGTAGCCTTAGTAAAGTGAGGTTATTACGTTATTAGTTCTGAATAATCCCGCAATTAATATATATAAAAGGTATTCAATGTTAGGATGGACGTTGGGTGGGGGGTCTACTCGCCCGTCTGTGGTCGAGCTACTCTACCACAGCACTAGCTTATTTACTCGACCAACTTTTATCCACTATCCTCGACCGATTACTATCCGTAGCTTGGTAGAGTGCTACTCGTCCTAGCTACTCGACCATTTACTTTACCAATGTAAACTAGGCTTAACTCCTAGAATAAAGTTTAAGTGTAAACTACTAAGTTCTAAGTTCTAGTGCTACCCTCTTGCCCTGACCGGTGTAGATTTGTGGAATTAACCTTCCTAGGGAAGGGAGGTTCGCCTTTTATGGTAGGGACACGAGTCTGGAGGTCGGTTCAGTACTCGCAGCACAGTGTACCCGTAATCAACACATTTATCATTGATGTACCATGCAAAGCATTAATATAATCATTCAATTCAATTATTTCATTTTCTTTTATATCATACCCAACATACCATACCCAACAGTTCTATAAAGATTTAAGGTTAGAAATTTCTAGTAATTGATTAATCTGGATTAGTCTTGATTGATTGTCTTGATTAGTTAATTGTCTTGATTAGTTAATTGATTAGTCTTGATCAAGACAAAGAATATAAAAATAACAATCAAAATAAATATAAAATTATTTAGTGGGAGTCGTTTGACCTCATAAAGGTATACATTTTATATGTGAGGTGTTGATCGATTCATTTTTGGGATATGAGTACAGTTTGTATAGATTAAGTTCATCTCGAAAAGGCCGAGAGGAGTGGTGAGAGTTCGTGACGAAGCCTTTTATCTCCAGCTTTTCCTTTATTAACACATCTGTTGTTTTATTGGCAAACAACTTTATGCCTCTTTTACCTTCGGCAAGAAATTCAAAAGCATAAACAAACCATTACCCTGGTAACTATCATTTAGAAGTATGAAAGTATGGTTGAAAAGACATAAAACTGATACACGTTAATGTAAGTTCAACAATAATTACTTTATACCTTTATTTTATTGGTAGACGTTAAATAGAAAAAGTCATTAAAGTATGTACTTAATTTTCTTAGCAATTGCTGAAAAAAATTACACTGAACGTATCTGTTTATTTCACTTTTCTGTTTATTTTATAGCGTTTACTACCTTTTGTAAACTGATGTATTGTTTTTTAATTATCTTGCTATATAGTATTCATGTGTATTTTTAAATTTAATGCATATCAGAGTATTTTATCTGACATGCTAGTATTAAATTGAAGGTACTTCTTTAGATAGTTACTCCCCTGTTTTTTTTTTAGATTGTAAATGACTGACTAAATAACTATTAAGCCAAATCCCTTTGGCTTAATATCCCTGGGATGCTTAGTGCAATGTACTTTGGGACAAAGGAATATCACAGTTATGTTTTTATAAGGGGAGTAAAAAAAAATCTAAAAAAGAATACTCCGTATACCTTTTTTAGATGGTTACTCCCCTTTGTTTTCTTTATAAGGGGAGTAACCATCTAAAGAAGTGCCAAATTGAATATTTAAGCTATCAAAAAAGTTTGTTTTTCTCTATTATACACCATTCATAATCATATTATGGTTTCATATAATTTTATTTATAATTTGAATACTTTTTCGAGTTAGTACAGGAGATAGCGTGCTTAAAAGTGAATATGTACCACCAAGCTAGAATTTTGTACTTTTGTTGCCACTTAAGAATATGTAGTCGACTAAGTTCGTCTGTGAGACATAGCTTGGCAATATAAGCTGTTAAAAATAACAGACCGGTGAAAAGCTGCCATGTTGGTGAACAATGTGATTTTCACGACCCTCTGGAAACAATATCATATAGCTGATAATAGGAATAAAAATTTAAATTTGTAATTACAACAAAATTATAAGCATTAAACATTAAAAGAACTTAAATTAATTAGTATTAAACAATTAAAATATAAACTAGATTCTTTCTCTTAATAATAATTAAATAGAATACCAATAATATTAATTTTAAATCAATTTATAATTATTATTAACTATGGGAAACATACAGAGAAAAATAGGCTCCAGCGCCGGGATTTGAACTCCGGGCTTCCATTTTCCAGTCTAGCACTCTACCAACTAAGCTACACTGGAGAATAATTTCCTCTGACGTTAACGTATAACATCAGATTTAAATTAAAATGTAATCTTTCCGTAGTATGAATACTACCAAAAACGTAAAAATGAATAATATTAAGCATTAATCCATTATCTTTACATTGTAAGGACCAAATAAATTAGATTCATTAAAAGATAGAGGTCACCATGTAAGACATGTAAGATTTAAAGAACCTTTTCCATCAGGTGTGAGGAGGCGTCCATCGCATGTGTCGATTAATGGAGATATTGGATTAATCATACTTATTAAATAATTGAAGTATTAAATGTACACTAGTATACAAATTATTTCAGTGATGGATACTTATTATTTGTTTGAACTTTAAAATCATAAAGTTAGTGGACACTCAATTCTAAACACATGCGTACCTGTTGATTATTTGAATCACAGAGAGGTGAAACATGTCACTTAACTTAAATACAATCACATCAAGTATACTTAGAAAGTGGTCAATTTACCATCCTATAATAACTTCATTTTGTGTTGACTGGTCGTGAAAGAATAGGTAAACAAATAATAACAGCTATGAGTTTAATATTGATTAAAGTTGATTAAAGTGGTCATTAAAAACTTATTTGCTGACAACAATATTATCTCATGATCTTTATCTCTTCCCCTTTTTTGCTTTAACAACAAATGTATTTTTTAGAGGTTATTCAAGTACCCTACATCCCCCCCTTCATTTTCTGCTTGTGAGATTAGGAAAAATTATAGATGTGATTATATATATGCAGAGTTTCTTTCTAATTATTCTGAAGTCATTATCCCTCCAAAATAATTATAATCATATCATCCTATAAATCTATAAGCATGCTATGCTTTTACAACCCTTTTTTGTAAGCACTCGTATATGAGAGAGTTTGTACGAGTATAACGAGCAGATGTTTTTGGTATATAAGCTAGCTCTACTAAATTTACTGTTAAATACAAACAGCGTTATATTATTTTTTTAAATCTAGTTTATGTGAAATTTGTGATGAGCTATTATGAATTTTACATTAAAAACACTGATTAAAGAATCTGATTTAAGAAAACACAAAATTAAGTAGTACTGGCTTTTCTTTTAACCATCTAATGGAAGAGAGTTAGAGTTTTTGGGCTTTGGTTGACAAACTGAGCAGGGAAGGGGGCAAGTTACTTAAGATATAATCGAGTCAATATAAACGAAGGTAAGGCTATTGTGGGAGGTTTGTCGGGCTAATGGTATTACATGGAGAGTAGGGCCACCTCACTAATGCCTCGAGCCTCTTATAATGCAATAGGGCTTGGTGTGGAGCCCTCTACACTTTGAATCAACTCTTGGACCCCGCAACCAACAAGTGGGTCTACTACTATACTAAATACATTATAGAGGCTCCTTACTCTTTTGGTCAGCACAACCACTCAACTACCTATATAAACATACATAATTCCCTACTCCCTAAAGAGCAAAAAGCCATTATAAAAATAATACCCAACCCACCAAAAATAGATTCATATTTATATTTTTTAGTACTAAAATTGAATTAAACAGGGATATTTTTGGTCCTAAAGCTAAAAATATAAATGAGGAAAAAAGTAATATTTTAGTCTGTTAAACAAAATGTATATTCTTTGTATGAGTAAGGTCTAAAAGGAAAATCGAGTCTTACACTGTGGTGCATTAACCCTTCCATGGTTCATTCGTAAATTGATTGAATGATAAAATGATAATTCATTTTAGGAATAATCAGAGTAGAAGGATATATATATATTATATATATCTAAAT
>KZ651271.1:486107-506816 GCA_001010745.2 Gerris buenoi | reverse complement strand
GGGGGGGGGAGGGGTCTGTATTCTTCACCTCAATTGTTTCCATGTCCAAAATTTGGGGAACATTGAAAGACGGTAAGTGGTTCAAAATTGCGGTAACGGAAACGTGTGATGAAACTTACAAAGCAAAGTAATATTAGACCAGTAAAAAAGGTTCAAATTTATTTACGAGTTTGTGACATTTCAACTATGAACGAGTAATTCGTGGATAATTATCTTGAAGAAATTATTATTACTTATTATGACTTATTTTCTTGAAGAAATCGATAAAAACCCTGCACTTGTAGTGAAAAACTAACACTTCTTTACTTTCTAGCTTCAAAAATTCGTTCATATATTTTAATTTCACAATCTAATGATTAATAATTCTCACGTCAAAACAAAAAGTGACATCAAAACCAAAACAAAAAAAATAAAATAATCATGTCTTCCATGACATTCCGGCGAGCAGAATTCTTTGAAATCCAGGTTTAAAAAGCCTATCGCCATCCAGTATATCATTAAGTTCATGAATCACAATTATATATCATTGTGGGCTCTGAAGATCGTTTTGAAGGCTGTCATCTTATATTTGCTCGTCCGTCTGTCTTCTGTTTTCTTGCTCCTCAGCTGTCTTAGTTTTCTGCTTATCTGTCTGTCTTAGTTTTCTGCTCGTCTGTCTGCCTTAGTTTTGTTGCTCGTTTGTCATAGTTTTCTTGCTCGTCTATTGTAATTGTCTTGCTCGGCTGCTGCCTTAGTTTTCTGCTTATCTGTCTATCTTAGTGTTCTTGCTCATCTATCGTAGTTGTCTTGCTCGTCTTCTTAGTTTTGAATGGAAGTCCTCACACTTTTGATTTCGTTGGCAGCGTCTGTAAATTTGTTAGTACACAAACTACGGTGATGATTACATCTTTGACCACAGTAAAAACATGGTTTATCACTCATACAATTTTTGGCAGAATGTGTCCTTCTAAGACAAACAAAACAATGCCCTGTCAGTTTAGTTTTCCGTTCAGTAAGAGTTTTAAATTTAGGCATTCGTCACTCCAGTGAGAGTCCTTACAAAAAATGCAAGATTTACTTGTTATTGATGCGGATTTCCCCGCCTTTTCACGCACCAATAGAGCTTCGGTAGTGGCTTGTGATGTACTTAGAGAGTAGTCAGGTAAAAAACAGTTAACATCTATTTCGGTGGAGAATGTATTTTTAAAACCCTCTGCTTTCTCCCTAGCCGTTATAATTCCTTTTAATTCTTGACGAAGTTCGTGAGTTGAAATATCGTTTCCACTAAAATTTTCATAAATTTTTACCAAAATATCTGCCGTAAATTTTTTTATCAAAAGTGACACAAGATTGTTATGATTTGTTTTTTCCCCTAACGATTCCAAAGATCGTAAATGTTTTTCAATATTATCAAAACATTGACGCAAATTTCGAGTAGTTACGCTAGTTTTTATAGATTTAATTTCACGTAAAGCATTATAGTGAGAATTGACTATTAACGATTTATCACCAAAACGTTCAGATAGCAGACTGACAGCCGTGTCATAACTTTCTTTACTCACATTGAGCCCATCGATAATTCGCAAAGCCTCTCCAGATAACTGTGCTTTTAAGTAATTAAATTTAGTTACTTTGTTTAAACTACGGTTGTGAACGGCACTCTCAAAGGCATCCCAAAACCCCGTCCACTCTAATATATTACCACTAAATCGCGGAAGTATAGGTTTGGGTAATTTTATGATGTCAGAACCAGAGGGAGGCCCAGCTAACGTTTCATGTGCCTGTACTATCCCCGCCGTACTAGCTGAAATTGCACTGGCCATGCTAGTTATAGCATTTTGAATCCTTCCTTCCGTTTCCTTTTGCGATTCTTGAAGGAACCCTGTTAAAGTTTCAGTTGTAGTTGCGTATGGTTGGACACGAGTTCCAGCCGGGATAAGTTGCTCTACTGCAACGAGTTTCGCAATAAGTTCTTTGCAGTCTAATATTCGAGTATGATACTCTCCCATGTCCGCGTCAAACTTAGCCGACTCAACATCGTCAGTGGAAGTCAGAATCAACAGGGCCGTATTTACAGGGGGGCTATAGCCAAAGGCGGCAAGTTTTGAAAGGCGGCACTTTTGAGCTGTGAATTTCGAGGCAGCAACCTTAAAAATTTAAGGTTAAGGGGGCGGCAACCTCACTTGCTGTGAGACATTATACACGAAGCGCGAGGGCCGAGGGCCGAGGCTTTAGTGTAGAGCAGTGGTTCTTAATCGGGGGGTTGCAAATAGGTATTTAAGTTTAAAAAAATATTAATATATTGAGATATTAAATAAAAAAAAGTGAAAAAAAAACTGAAAATGTAGATGTTGGGGCCCAGGCCCAAGTTGGAGAAAGGCGTTACGGGAGGCCCTAATCCTGGTGGCCGCTGGGGTAAAAAATAAGAGCGTACCTGGCAGTTACAAGATAAACCGAGGAGAAGACACAAGACACTGTAGGTATTTCGACCCCAACGCCCATTAGCGCCACCCCCGTTTGGGTGTCGTATGGGCCGCCGTATGGGTTAAAATTCCTACAGACTCTTCTCCTTATGGTTTTACCTTATGGTTATATTAATACCGGGAGCCCGGTACGGTTTCCCACCCGGGCAGCCACCAGGGCCTCCCGTAGTGCCTCCAACTTAGGTCACAACATCTACAGTTTCACCTAAAATTATCAATTTAATAAAATTTAGAGCGCAGACGGTTAAATTAATATAGATAATCTGTGGGTTATGTTTACGCCAGTTGACTGTTCANGGGGGGGGGGGGGGGGTATTTTTGACCAGTAAAAGATCAAGAAGGGGGCGGCAAAAAATGGATAGCCCTCATGCGACCAAAACGTAAATCCGGCTCTGAGAATCAATAGGTTATTGCGAATTGTCTCTACGCTTTCGAGAACAGTTCGCAACTTCACTGCAGTAATCTTAATTGATCTCGCATCCTGACTTTCAGCATCAAGATATTCTCTCGCGTTCTTTATTCGTTCAATAAGCCTGTAATTAGACAGAGCCATAATTTTCCTTAGTAAGTTTTAGTTCTAAATGGTTTAACAAAAATGGTTGGTTGTTTACCAATATTGTTGCGTTATTTTCTAACAACCCATCTAGTCATAATTATTATAAATAGTTTACTTGACATGAAATGATTTACATGACACCCCTTGCGTAAACACTAAACTAGGCAGTGTCCAAACATAGTATCTAAACAAGACTAGCTCACAGGCGAGCTAACATTACAATGCCTCCTCTATCAGTTCTTCTGGCGGTTGTCTACATAGTTTCTAAAATTATGAAAAAGTAGAAACTAATAAAAATGTTTAATAGAATAATTTAAAATGTAACCCATTAATATAAATAGGAAAATAATGCAGAGGACCATTTTAGAAAAAGAATATCTGAAAGAATTGAAATGTTATTGAGACGAATTTTCGAAATTATGACCTTGACAGAACTTCATGTTATGACGAAATTTCTAAAACTACTAGAATATACCTAAGAACTAGAATATCTGGTAGGGAGTCTGGTTAAAGAATTCAGAGGCATCCTAAAGCCAGATATGCTATTTTCAGCTATTTCCGTGAAGGAGGGCGGGATTAATTAACTATTATGGCTTTTTCTATCGTTTACCAAACCAAGAGGGTTACGTACTACGTACTAAAGTAAGTAAATTTTTCAGATCTACTGTCCTTTTATCAGCCGATATTCTGGTTATTTCTGAATCTTAGCTAAACTCTTCCTTCTTTTACAATCAGCTGTTTGCTAATATCATGGACCCAGAAATAAATTTAATCGAGCCGAATTTTTTTTTTTAATCTTGTTCTCTCATGGGCTTTTCACAATGAAACTCCTTTAAGAATAACTGTAATGGACTTCTAGACTTAGTACTTGCTAATAAACATATTCCATCGGTATCTAGAAGCTCATCTCCACTAGTATCTGAAGATCCTTACCACCCTACTCTAGATATATCAATACCAACGATTCGACCAAATAAATCTTTTGAGCCTGAGGAGATTATTTATCTTTGTATCATGATTATCTATTGATTTATCAGAGGTATATAGTACTACTAATGTAAATAAGGCTTGTAGAAATGTTTCACTAATTTAGTTAATGATGCTATAAATCGCCACATCCCTCAGGTAGAGTTAATAAAGACTTAGTTTCCTTCATGGCTTAGCTTTATACAACAATCGTTTATTAAGAAAAAAAACTACTATTGTAGAAAATACACACATACCAAAGCTCAAGTCTACAATAATCTTCACTCGAAGAAAAGCTGAAGCTCAACTTAAAATTGACGATTTATTACTGAAGGAAAAAGTGGACTCTTCGTTAAAATCGGACCCTTCTAAATTTTGGCATTATATAAAATCTTCTAGATATGAAAACAATATGTATCAGTGCTAAACGATAATAATGTTCATGTTATTGACCCTAAGTGTCAAGCTAATTTATTTGCCAGCTTTTTTAAATCTGTTTTTGTAAATAGTTCTCCTTTTGATCCTAGTATCCTTGTACCTCCTGATCCTAATAATTATTAAATTCATTTTCCTGTCCATACTATTGATAATGTTCTGAAAGCACTCCTAAGTCTTAAAATAAACGCTCTGCTGGTCCTGATGCTATACCAAGTTTTATCGTTAAGGGTCATGCTGAAATTTTTGCTCCTGTTTTATGTTGTATTTTCAATAAAAGTTTTGCGTCCATGATTTATCCTACAGCGTGGAAGATTTTTAATGTTGTGCCAATTTTTAAGTCTGGCAATAGATCAGATGTAGCCAATTATAGGCCAATAGCTCTTACTAACGCATTTAGTAAAGTTTTTGAGCGAGTAGTGCACAACGAGATAGCTTCTTTTTGTTATCCTCTCCTTAATCCTAAGCAACGTGGCTTCCGTCCTTCCCACCATATCTGTATCAAACCTAGTCTCCTTTTTGTCTATTGTCGGACCTTAAGTATCTGCTAGAAATCAGGTTGAATCTATCAATCTTCATATTATGAGCAAGGCATTTTACAAAGTTGACCATATCCTTCTCCTAACATAACTCCTAACTCAATTTAATTTTTCTGTTCCCCTTACCCTCTGGATTTATAGTTACCTTACAGATCGTCCTTGTCGTGTTCGTGTATCCTCTTCCCTTTCTAATCCTTACATTACTTCCTCTGGTGTTTCTCAAGGTTCCATACTTGGTCCATTGTTTGAAAAACAATATTGTTCCTCTTTTTGAAAAACGATATTGGTACTAACCTTACTAATGATTACTCCTTCTTTGCTGATGATTTCCGCATTTCCAGAACTATCCATGATCCCTCTTCTGGTCTTCTCCACCAAATTGATCTTGATACTCTTGAAAGTTGGGCTCGTACCAATAAAATGGTTTTTATTGTGTTTAAATCTAATGTTATTTCGTTCTGCCGTTCCTCTAATATTATAACTTATCCTTATAAACTTAAAAATTCTACAATACCTCATACTAACACTCGTGATCTTGGAGTTTCACTCGATCCTAGATTGTCCTTCGTTCCCCATATCTGTTCCAAAATATCCTCTTTCTCCAAATCCATAAATGTTATCCTGAACCTCAGTCGAGGTTTATCTCTTGATTTTCTTTTGCTCCTTTGTAAATCATTAGTGCGTCCTATACTCGAATCCGCTGTGCCTGTGTGGAATTGTTTAGGTGTGACCCTGTCAAACCAGTCAACGCGCTTTATCCGAGTTGTTTACCACCGCTATGTTTTGCCATGTTTATTACTCATATGGATCCATGTGTAAACGTATTAACCTTGAGTTCCTTATGAGGCTCTGTTCCTGATCAAAGCACTCTCTAACGAGGTGCGTTGTGATGTGGTGTAAAATCAGGTGGTAATATTACCTCCTGGCCGTAGAGCTGGTAACTGGTTGAATATCAGGCAACTTTCATCCTTGTCTCCTCTTTTACGTCTTATAACTGTTCTAAATATCAGCTTTCATATCTTTCCTATACATGGTGATTCACGATAAATGTTACAAACTTCAGGAGGTGATTCTACACCCCAAAAGCAACAAAAAATTTCCTCTTGGCCCTTGTCCGATTCTCAAGTGTAAGGGAGTTATTTCGGGTTTTCTGTAAAACACGAGTTTTCTTCATAAAAATGGTCATATCTCCCAAACTTTTGGTCCTAAAGCAAATTTGAAACAACGATTGAAAAGCTCATTAAATTTCCAACAACAATGCAGACCTTAAAAGTTCGTAAACACATTTCTCATAATTCCTATACAATCGCAATTGGAAAAAAATTTAAGTTTCTGAAATTCGGAAAATGTTATTTGTGTTTTACGCAAAACCAATTCTTTAGCCTTAGCCTGGCAAATTTCTCCAAAACGTTTCCTTTTAATAAGCTTTTCAACGGTATACTCCACTTTGTGATTCGTTAAAAATTGGTGGAGAAATTCAAGTTATAACGCGAAAAAACGTGGTCTAGAGGCAGCGCAGGGAAGCTAGAGGAGGGTTACAAACCAGCAATCCACACGCATATCCTGGGAAACTTTAGAACGGACACAAAAAGACGCCCAAAACACCACCGAATTCGTTGGCCAGGAAAATTGGTTTAGTGGACGTGGTTGATATTTAAAATGAAAACGTTGAAAAATTAATAAAAAAAATAAAAAAAAAATAAAATAAAATAAAAAAAAGTGGTTTTTAAATAAAAATGGAATTTGGTGTCACGTTGTTTGGGTTTATTCATTCTGGATCCGGGTTATTAATGGTGTTTAGGGCGGATTTTAGGTCGAATTGGGAATATCCATTGGACCATTTTTTGGACTCCACAGACTCTAGGAAGGAATGACTATTTACGTTTCCTTCAAAGTGAACTGCATGGACTCCTTGAGGAATTACTATTACAAGAAAGACGTCGATTGTTTTTTTTTTATCATGATAGGGCACCACATACTTTAGTACACACTGCTAGTAGAGTGTAGGCAAACTACTTTCAGTAGAGCGAATTTGAGAAAAATCAATCGCCGTCTTTCTTGTAATGGTATGTCGTCATGGAGACCAGTTTACTTTGAAAGTAGTTATTCCTAGAGTCCGCTGAAGTCCTAAAAATGGTGTAATGGAGATTCCAAATTCAACACAAAATCAAACCTAAAACACCACTCGGCCAGGGAAATTGGCTTAGTGGATGTGGTTTAAATTTAAACACCACCACTTTTTCACCATTAATAACCCGGATTCTGAATGAATAAACCCAAACAACATGACACCAAATTCCATTTTTATTTAAACACCACATTTTTTTTATTTATTTATTTTATTTATTTATTTTATTCATTTTTCAACGTTTTAATTTGCCAGGCTAAGGCTAAAGAATTGGTTTTGCGTAAAACACAAATAACATTTTCCGAATTTCAGAAACTTAATTTTTTTTCCAATAGCGATTGTATAGGAATTATGAGAAATGTGTTTAGAAACTTTTAAGGTCTGCATTTTTATTGGAAATTTAATGAGCTTTTCAATGGTTGTTTCAAATTTGCTTTAGGACCAAAAGTTTGGGAGATATGACCATTTTTATGAAGAAAACTCGTGTTTTACAGAAAACCCGAAATAACTCCCTTACACTTGAGAATCGGACAGGGGCCAAGAGGAAATTTTTTGTTGCTTTTGGGGTGTAGAATCACCTCCTGAAGTTTGTAACATTTATCGTGAATCACCCTGTATATCATCCTGTACTAGCCTCCGTCCAGTCCTGGAAAAGCTGGTATTATAAATTAGTAAATTAATAAAGTTTATAATTTTAATTGAGTTAGCTTTAGATTAAATATACAAAACATTTACAACCGTATAGATTCCTAAAAACCAACTAAGCTTTATAAAATACTTGTCAGTATTTAAACAATATAGTGTCATATCAAGTTGACATGACATTACTTCAACAATTTTTAGCTATAAAGAGGCCCACACACTTACAGGTTAACTGCAGGCCGTTATCTTAAACGATTATCGTAAGGCCAAAATCTCAGACCACCACACATTAACAGTCCACCGCCTGCAGGCAATCGTAAAGAACTACAGATCTGTGCCTGTATGCGCTACACACTGTGCGATGAGCGCCTGCAGGCCGAGATCTGACGATTTTTAACTGCAGTCCGACGGAGGGAAATAAACAAAATAACGATGATTCAATCTACACGACTGCAGGCCAACTGGCGACTTTGTCATTAGGCACAGGCCTGACAGTCCACGGACTGTCGTCTCTCCTTCCATCCGATCCTCGCCTCTACCCTCCACACACCTACAGTTCATCTCCGACTGCAGTCCGTCCTCTTAAGAAAAACTGGTGAGTGTGTGGCCAAGCTCCGTGGACTGTCAGATCATTATCTTCAGTTAAACTGTAAGTGTGTGGGCCTCTTAATTTTTGTTTATTTATAGATTTATATTTAATTTTTAGTTGTTAGTAACTTTATAAAGCAATTTTACCCAATCTAGTCATCATAGTAATAATCTATTGAAGTAATGTAATGATTTTAGAAATTGTATTATATATTACATTGTAATTTTTTTTTATGTATTATTATTATTTCGAATACTTGTAAGCGTCTGTACCGAGCACCCTACTATTGGTCCGCTGTCTAGGGGCTCGTAAAAGATCAATCAATAATAAAAAAAAATCTTGAAGAATTGAAATGTTATTGTGACGAATTTTCGAAATTATGACCTTGACAGAACTTCATGTGATGACAAAATTTCTGTAATAAAACATGAAAGTATCTAGATTTACTTTGTAGTTGTAAGCAAGTCATCTTACTGAAAGTGGTCGGCTATGTTTAGACTAAATCAAGAATTTATCGTCTGGCCGGGGGCTATGAAAAGGCTGGCAAGAAGCAAGTAATTTAGGTCTCTTTGTCTTTAGAATGGGTTCTTCTAGTACAAGCTATGCCTCTATAAACTTCCTTCTTTAGACACTTTATTCTTCTTGTCACTCAACTTCACTTCCTAGACACATTTCAAATTACCTTTCTACGTTCCTAACACTCTTATAATGATAATGCGAAACTGTCGAGAGACGGAACACTTACCTTTTCTTCAGATTCCTATTTATACCTAAAAATAGAAATATGAAAACAATTATAAGATAAGAACCCATTGAATAGATGCAGCTCAGTGGATCGAGCTATGAGGAAATGTTGGGATCTGTTGTTCGATTCCAAGCGGGTGAAGTGCATTGTTCATTACCTCGTTTTCTTTGTCTTCTGTATAAAAAATTATTATAGATTCAATTGTGTTAATTGCTTGCGAAAATAGTAGGGTGTTACAAAGATACACACTGTAAAATAAAATGATGCGAATATGCACATCTCTTTATAAAATAGATCGGTTTTTGTTTTCTTCCCTAAAAACATAATATTTTGCTCCATACCCACTTAGAAGCAATGCGAAAATAACAATACACCAGGATAAATTCTGTTGAAATACAGAAAAAAATTATTCTCCTTGATGGCCAGAGAAAAAGAAAATAGGTTGTCTGATTGTGTGATGAGTTTCCCGAGTTGTTGAAACCCTTGAATAGGACAAGAAAGGAGAGAAAAAAAATCGATGTTACTGTGACAGTGTGTGAATGTGAGGCATTGTGTTAGCGCAGTGATGTCGGTTCACCCAGCTTTGGTATATCTTTTTATATCTTTTCAAATGAGCTTGGTTCTTTGGTGCAGTAAGTAGTGGGGATTCGAACAGAGTACCTTGAGGAAGGGAAAGGTCCCTTTGCCTTTGGAATTGCGGTTGCCCAGTCTTTGGTTGTGGTACCAGGAAAACGTTTCGACTCCCTTTTAGTAAATTATGTACATTATCAACTAAGCATTACACTAAGCCTCTTTAACGCTTTTAATTATAAATTTTGTCACTCGATATTGAAACTCCACAACTCTTTTGTACTCTAACTCGGTGGTTTTTCGTAACTGGAGGCTAAATCAATTCCTTCAGCTAAAATTTCTTTATAGTTGATCATATTATGTAGAGGTTTTAGTTAACCGATCATACTAATTAATTAATAATATAATGTATAGTTTATCTTATAGACATTATTAGGTACACACTCATTTGAATTTTGTAGTTATTCTCTTGGAAGGAAGTTGAAATACCACATAGAATGCCCAAGAAACGTACTTGAAGAATACTCTGAGAAAATACATTTATAAGTTCTGTGATGATGACCATCTAAAGTGGTTAAACTAGGCTTGTAGCTATTCTCTTTGGGAGGAAAAAGATAATGGTAAATAAAATATTACATTTGGATAGAATTTGGTTTGTAAGTCTAGAACAGCTTTGCCTAGAGTCTAGAGTCCAAGGGAAGGACTGCCTCACTTTGATTGCTAAGGAGACTGTCTATCCTCATCAAAAACACTATATATACTCTTTTCGATAAATATACATATAGGAATCTTTGTAAGTCTGTATTAAATTGCATGTATGATATATGGCAACTCATCTACGAAAGTACACAAAAATTTGAAACTTCGCAGTTTTTTTACAAGCGTAATAAATTATTCAATTATAGGGAAGCCTCAAGATGTAATACCTCATAATACGGTCTGTAAGGAATTTTTCATTCGTCGCACATTTTGTGAGAAAAAAACGAAGTGTGTGCTTAATGCACTTGACCAATTTATTTTAATATTCACCTTTTTACAGTTATTGCTGTTCATTATTTATTTTTAATAAGTAACTAGGGGGCTCTGCCCCCTACACACTTCGCTCCTCAACCCCCAAAAAGACGTGGTAGCGGCTGCTGCGCGGCCGACGTGGTATGAGAAGGGAAGTAGTATAGTTATGGAATATGAGAAGGGAAGTAGTATATTTATGGATTATGAGAAGGGAAGTAGTATAGTTATGGAATATGAGAAGGGAAGTAGTATAGTGGCTGAGGTAGTGGATAGGCGTAACTACTATCTACTTTCCTTTTCTCGCTGACAATCTTATATACCTACTCTCAAGTTCTGCCTTACAGGCTTTACTCTTCTCGGACGAATATAATATCACCCTCACTCTGTCTACACAGTTAGTACTATGTCACTCTCAAGCTCCCCCCTTTTCTCCCCGGACTCATTCCACTTCTAGAGTGGTGTCTCCTAACGCACTCTACACTCAGTTAAGTATGTCACTCTCACTGAACTCGTTTGTTTACAAAACTTTTTAAATAATATAGATAGATAATTGTTATATTGTTTGAGTAATATGATATACAGTAAAAAAACCTTCGACCCAGTTTAGTTTGGTCGTTATTTTGATGTTAATAGGAGGTTAGAAAGCTAGTTTGATTGTAACGACTAAAGTGGAGGGAGGGTGTAATCAATGTTGACAGGTATAATCTACGTTGATTTAATTTGTTGCCTATCTACATCAAAGCTTGTGTAACTCCTCAAGCTCGCTTCTAGCTAAATCCTGTTATCAACTAAGCCTGAACTTTCACAACTTTCTTCCCACACAATGCAGTTTCCTCGTTAACTTTCCACTTATAAACTTTTATAACTTACCTTATATTTTTAAATTACACTTTAAATATCCATTGATATTCTCCAGACTTACTTTATGCTGATAATAAAATTTTCTAACTTTTTCCCCCTTTCGAATTTACCGGTAGTAACGGAAGGGTGGTATCATTATGATACAAAATTTTATGTCTCCAATGTTCACAGCAAAAATTTCAAACATCAGGGGCTGCATTTGATCCCATACACTTTTTGGTGCATGCCTACATCTTTAAAATCAACTGGTTCGATTTTAATGAATTAGCCTACAGATGAACCATGCAATAAGCGAGATAAAAAACTAATGTATTAAAACTGCTATGTCCATTTTTACTAAATATTTTAAAAATATAGTTATTTCCAATGTTCTCAATACACCATATGTATTATGAGTTTCGAATTAAATTAAATGTGACTCTAGGAGCTCTATACCACCTAAAAATTCAATGAAAAATAATATTTCTCGAAAAAGGTTCCAATGAGTTTGATTAAAATACTAAAATGAATAGTCCATTAGTCCATTTAAATACTAATAAATAATGTTAAACATCTAAAAAAATGTCAAATTTCGAGCTTTTTATATATGCTTGGGTATAAATAATTTAAATGAGATTTAAATACAGTATTAATATCTATATGAGAGAGTTTTGTTTGATTTATCAGACCCTTTTGTATTTGTTTTAGAAGTAGCTAACAATAAATTACACGAACCTTTAAAACAAGTTAGTCGGTAACAAGATATTTAATTCGGGGCTAAGAATAAATATTTCTTTTAAAGAAACTTTTTTTATTTAACAGAATTTTCGCCGTCTGAAGTTTCCCTTTTCCAAGAACCTGTAAAACTTTGAAAGAATTGAGATATTTAGCTGTAGCTTTGCCAGCCTAAAAAGAAACCTTTATCTTGATGCAGGAAAAATATCCTTTTACTAATATCTGAATTCATAACTTCAGTTTCCCTAGCATAACTAAGGATAACTATCTTATATAGTTGATATTTGTCACGGCTTTCCTGTTGTCTCAGAAGTCCATTTTTTAGCAATAAAGATGGATGCATTTTTCCAAATGTAACTTCATTGTAAAATGCTGGCTTAAAGCCACATGTGGTCATCTTTAGAACTGATGAACTTTAGGGTAATGAGCACTTGTACACGTTATTGGCTAAAAACGGATACTAGACAACTAGACATTGATATCTGCAAAATAGGTACATCGCTGGGCTACAGAACATACTCTACAGCTACTTCCCGGATTCGTCAGACAATGTAGTTCTCTGTAACAAACGGGAGGGTATGAACACAAAGGACTTCCCAAGTCACAAGAAATATAAACAGAGAAAACCGAGAGGTATAATCAGAATAGAAAAACTTACATTTCAGACGATACAAGTGGGTGCAAAAGTGCAAAGAGTCCAGACAAGAAACAGTGGACAGAGATAAACTTATGTACAGCTTCCTCCAAATAAACCCCAACGTTTACCTACTAACGGTAATAAACAGCAAATTAAACGGAATTTTCCTAGTCGTAAGTTAGGAAAAAACTACCGGCCACAGTGACGGTCTAAACAAGAAAGAGAGAATGATGTTAACGAGAGCGTCTCCGAAGGTTCACTAAGGCTATACCTCTCACGCGGACGGTCAAAATGAAAAAAGAAGAAATCAAACGAAACGGGATAAAACGGGTCTCAAAAATTAAAGAAAGGTAAAAGAAAATGTATGTCACACAGGAAAAGTTACATAAAAAAAAGCATTTTGAAGGGGTGAAGAAAGGGTGCAAAATAACAGGTCAAAATGTCGGGGCTCCAGGCTCCAGAAAGTTCGCAATTTCCAGTAAAATTGCAGTAAAATTGCTTTTTTCCTTGGAAAATCTGCTAGATAGCGCGGGCAGAACCAGTCTTTATCCCGCGACCTTAAACTTCCACTCACAAACTTTCAGAGTACAATACATACATACAAACGTAAGTTAAATTAAAGCTTGTAAAAAAAGCTCTTCAGTATGATCATAATGCTTCAATTACCCTCCGTAAGCTCAGAAACAAAATAAGGGGGAAAATTAAGTAAATTAAGCAATAATAATGTAACAGCTTAATATCATTAAAATCTGTGTCAAACGAGAGTTAGTGTGTTGACAGCGCGAGATATCGAGTGACACACTGATTGGACAACCTCTGAGGGGAAAAATAAAGCAACTACATTTACCTTCTTATATGGTTATCCAGAGGGCAAATTTTGAGCTCTCATTGGCTCCCCACCCCATTCGCTAGTTTTTCCCACGCCGTCAACACACTAACTCTCGTTTGGCACAGACTGTAAAGTACGTTACAATACATGAAGAAGTCATGTACCAGACTAATTTCCACACGCGGTATGAGGAATTAGGCCATTTCATCAGATTTGAGAACAGCAAGAGCTAGCCTCCGTTCCTGCAGTCACAATAAACGTTAAAGAGGCCATAGAAATAATATTTAAAAAATCGGGTACGGGGTACCTCGGAACTTTTCCTCACTTCAGAGGCCACTAAAGTGGCCTCTCCTGCTGCTTCGCAGCCGGAGGAAGCAGCATTAGACTGATTTATAATCATTCTTAAAAAAAAAATATATTTTTTTAATAACTAAATTTTATTTATTTAAAGTTTGGCGGTATTTTGACAGAAGTAAACAAACTTCGACGTCATCAAAATTATCGCACTATAATAAATAATTATATTTACTTATAACTTTTAAACTAATTATTAGAATTTTATCGTGTTTTTTTTTATATTTGTCCCTTAATTTTTTCCGGTTCCAATGATATGCTATAAGTCAAAAACCTATATGTAATTTCAGTATTATTAACCGTCAAAGTTTAAAAATTCAAAAATTTATAACTTCAAAATGGCGGCCAATATCAAAATGAAATTTAGCGGGCTTGTTTGTCATACAGAGAGGTACATTCGTGCCAAATTTCATTTCGATCAGGACCATTCTCGATTTATTACGATTTTTTTAAATGTTTGCTAACTAAGCAAACTGGGTTCAAGATGGCGGAAAAAGTCGATTTTCCGGTCGGCACAACTACAGGTAAGGACTGATTTTTCTGCCAAGTTTCAACTCTCTAGGTTAAATACCTTGGGCGCTACGATGATAACACACATACATACACACACACACACACACATAGGATTAGTGCTCCAAATATGAGACCCGTGCCTAATATGAGACCCCACCTTAAAGAGGGTGGTATGTGCTACAGCCTGGCAAGTCAAACGAAAAACGATAGTGTTTATGGCTATCAGTAGTCTCGGAGTTAGTTGGACGCCTACCGTCAAGAAGAGAGTTTCTGTGAATTTTATTTTATTATACTCCTTATTAAAATTTATTAAGAACATCACAGAAAGCTTGTTTAAAACATCAAGGAAAGATTAACTTAAAATCTATTCATAATATAATGATAGCTATTTAGACAAGGTGAAGACATGTATTTCACTTTTTAAGTTTATACCAATCCTAACCTCACAAATTTGTTCTAGAATATATAAACGTGGTTGTTCCTAATATGAGACCCATCACGGGCCTAACATAGGCAGGGTCTCATATTAGGCACAGTTTCTTTTATATTACCAAATCATGCCTGATTTTTGTTTTTCAGATGTATGTATTAATGCAAATACTGCCATTAATGAGAGGAAAGTGTAAAACATTGGTTTAAAAATCATGCAAATGTTTTAAACAGAGGGTCTCATATTAGGACCACTTTTGTAAATCTCAAAATTTTGACTTTTTTTAGAAAACATTTTTTTTTTTTTAAAGAAATATACATTTTTAATTATTTTGAAACATTTGCCATTGAATTACAATATATTATTAATTGTTTTGTCACATCAACTGTTTTGTTTATTTATTTAAATCCTGAGTTACACCAAAACCAAAAAAGGGGTCTCATATTCGGGTCACTTACCCTACACACTTACATACGTCATGCTGAAAACCACTCAGGAGGTCTTAAAAACACCTAAAACGGATAATTCCGTTGAAATCTCGAAAAAAATTTTTTGGTGAAAACAATACTTTTCCTACTATTAGTAGTGAGGAAAAGTAAAAATTATAAATTTATTTTTTCAACCAGCAAGGGATTTAGCTGTCCGTGACATAGAAAAACCCCTGATCCCAGCTCGTTACCTGATCCCAGCTGAATACGTAAAGCGATCAACCCACTCGAGGAAGGTTCCTCGTTATAGCCCCTTGATGGTACAAGAACCGGCACCGGCATACGTTATTAGTAGATATAATATAACATTCCTCTTAAATAAGTAAAGCAAGTAGTACTATTTCCGCAACAGTTTGGAGAGAATTAAAATTACGTGATTCGAAAATGATAGATAAATTAAAACTTTCGATGTAATATACTTTTATATTTTATTGAACCTTTCTTAAACTTTTTTTTAATTGATTGAATGATTAAAAAAATTTTATATCGAGACAGGACATGGAGCGTTAGTGGAGTTCGTCATTAAAAGAAGAAGCAAAAGTCTCTCCACGTAAAATATTTATTAAATTCAAAGCAGCTTTCGGCCTTATAAGGCCATCTTCAGTACTAGCTTGGTCAGAAACGCTCCTGTAGGCTCTACTTACCACTTGAAAGAAAGCTGCTCTGAATGAAATAAATATTTTACTTTAAATCAAATTATAATTTCTATTTACAAAGGGAGATAGACAAAGAAAAATAGACTTCAGCGCCGGGACTCGAACCACGGACCTCCCACTCATTTCCAGTGCGCGGAAGCTCTAACCAATTCAAGTCCCGGCGCTGAATTCTATTTTTCTCTGTCTGTCTCCCTTTGTAAATAGTAATTAAAATTTGATTTCAATTAAAATGTAAACGTTCCGTAGTATGAATACTACCAAAAACTTATAAATACTTTACGCGGAGAGAATTTTGCGTCTTCTTTTAGTTTATATCTAGTTATTAGTAAATAAAAATAAAAATTATGCTGAGATACCTTTACAAGGTATTTTACAAAGGGGGTTGCGTTAACATATGAAACATATTTTCCAGTAACTATAATTAAAATAACAATTATATTAATTTTATTTTATTTTTTTATTTTTTACTGAATATTTTTATTTGTCTAATTTATTTATTTTCATTATTTAATTTTATTTACTATATTGGTATTTTTTTTCTTTCCTTTAATTCAGCTTTTATGCGGGATGTAGCCAGACGTCACCGAATACTTGAGTCATTCTTTTCCACATGATTCGGTCTTTTGCTACTCTCATCCAAGTAGCTCCTCCACATATTTTTTTAAAATCATCTTCCCAGCGCCTTTTAGGTTTTCCTCTTTTCCTTTTATATTGTCTCGGACACCATTCGATAATCTTCTTGGTCCATCGACCGTCTTCTGTTCGTGTTATGTGTCCTGCCCACCTCCATTTTCTTTCGGTTATCACTTTGGCTATATNAGGGTAAGGGTCGGGCAGCAACCTATCGGAAAAAACTGATTTTATTAAATGAAAAAGGTCCAACTAGAAGGAACAGGGGAGAGGGAGTAGTTGATAATTAGTTGTGGATGACGGTAAAAGGCCCCTTACTTCCATTCCAACCCCACCCACCTGTTGCTAAGCCAACCAGCACCTGTTGCCATGGTAACCTCTCCCTCCAATCACGATAAAATCACATTTTCTCAAGCCCAATCTACCAACACATAGACGAGATATAACAACAAATTCTTTCACATACACTTGTAGCTAGAGCTAAGTCTGATCTCTCTTCTTCTTTCTCCAATCCCTACCGTCTTTCCTTCAGATGGTCCTTTTATATATATTGTAGATATGTGTACATAGAATTACATGCTACACAACAGGAAATACAGGCTCCTTTTACCTCCCTCCTGTTCTCTCCTCCTACCTCCCTTCCTCATTCTAAATATAGTACAAATCAATACCAAGACACCTCTTGCCTATCAAACATTGGTTACCGAGCAAATGTAATAACATGCACCGTTTCCCCTTGCCTTCACCCTTAAATCAAGTTTGCTTCCAATATACTTTTTTATATTTTCAATTTATTAAAATCTATTTTTTAGTTGTTCTTTCAATTTATTATTGAAATCAATATTTTAGATCTTATTATTTATTTTAGAATTAGATATTATTTTTACCTATAAAATAAAAAAATTGGTTATAAAATGTTGACTACATTTTTTAAGTTTTTGATAGTATCCATACTACGGAGAGTTTAAATTTTAATTCCAACCCCACCCACCTGTTGCTAAGCCAACCAGCACCTGTTGCCATGGTAACCTCTCCCTCCAATCACGATAAAATTCTATTGACTCCCAACATACTAAGCTGCATTCTTCTGACGGCTACACTAAGCTTTTCAATATTTTCATTTGTGAGAGCCCAAGTTTCCGATGCATACGTCAGTACCGGCATCACAACGCTCTTCCACAATTTTACTTTCACTTCTAGATTCAGAGCTCCTTCTAGATTCACTAGCATTACGTTTGTTTTCTCAACATTTATTTTAAGTCCGATTTTACTAACTTCTTCAATCAGCTCAACAATCATTTCTTCAACTTCTTCGATTGACTTTCCTATTAAGACAACATCGTCTGCAAATTTAAGCTTTAAGCTTGTTGCAATACTCGCTATTTACTTTTTATCCCTCTATTATTCCACTTAAGGTTGCTCATGGCTCGGTTTAAAACGGCAGTAAATAACTTGGCTGATAGGACATCTCCTTGGCGCGGCGGAGCCCACTTCCAACATCGATTTATCTTCTCTCTCTCCTTGATAGCTTATTTCCATTTTAGCATTATTATAAAAATATTTAATATATTTAATACACAATTTAAGCCTATATACCACAATTTAAGCCTATATATATATTTAAAATATTATAAAATATATCACTTCGCTACACAAAAAACTTCTGCTTGTATCAGGTTAAATGTTACGTGCCTGTTTCAATTTATACTTTAGGCGATGTGCATGAAGTTTTATCTAAATATTTACGTAATATATTGGTAAAAAGTTTTTTCTCTATTTTAAATATTTAGGTCCGCTTTAATAAATTTAGCGGTCACTTCATAGCGGTGTCGGTGTTGTAATTCTGTTCCGATGATTTTGATTAAAAAATTCTAAAGTAAATTCTATTTCAACACAACAAATAGTTAATGAGAAAATAGCTTTAAATGCTGGAGGATATTATGTTATTTTATAATATATTTTGATAAAATGGTCAATATAATAAAACTCACAATACAATAAACAATACAATAAAACTAATAAATGTAAAACACTGGGCTAAGTAATTATGAATCGTATGTGAGAAAGTTTGTTTGAGTTGTCACGGACCGATTTTTAATTAATATTTTTCACTTTTCAGCGCTGATGATGGCCTTATAGTGGCCGAATGCTATCTTATCTTATCTTATTACGAGAAGAGACTACTCTTTCAAAATTTCAGTTTCCAGTTATTTTTTATACAGGGTGTCTGTAAAAGGTCTTTACAAAAGCATACCACCGAAATTAGCCGATTTAAGTTAACTTACCTTAGTCCAATGTTTCCTAGTGTGGGCTCAATACAGCCCTGAAATAAAAATTTTATAATTTTTTAAAATAATTTTTTAAATTTTTATCCATGGGCGTAGACGTTCTACGCCCATGGATTGATAGGCCCATTAATTTAAATTTTGATATGGTTTTTTTCCCCATAAAGCTATGCCAACATACCAAATTGTTACAAAATCGTATAGACCTTTTAAATTTAATATAAAAATGAAACCTTTTAACGTTTTAAATTGAAACTTCTGGGCCGTATAGCGCCCAAACTAAGCAACTTTAGAATAAGATAAGCTTACTGAAATCGGCTAATGTCAGTCTATTAAAACATGCGGTAGGCTTTTGCAAAGACATTATTTGTGATGGTACGCATAATTTACAAGGAAATACTGAAATCAAGGAGAAATTAGGATGAAAAAATCAGCATCTGAAGGCAAAATTACTTGTAAGCAAGGGTAAAGGTCGGGCAGCAACCTATCGGAAAAAACTGATTTTATTAAATGAAAAAGGTCCAACTAGAAGGAACAGGGGAGAGGGAGTAGTTGATAATTAGTTGTGGATGACGGTAAAAGGCCCCTTACTTCCATTCCAACCCCACCCACCTGTTGCTAAGCCAACCAGCACCTGTTGCCATGGTAACCTCTCCCTCCAATCACGATAAAATCACATTTTCTCAAGCCCAATCTACCAACACATAGACGAGATATAACAACAAATTCTTTCACATACACTTGTAGCTAGAGCTAAGTCTGATCTCTCTTCTTCTTTCTCCAATCCCTACCGTCTTTCCTTCAGATGGTCCTTTTATATATATTGTAGATATGTGTACATAGAATTACATGCTACACAACAGGAAATACAGGCTCCTTTTACCTCCCTCCTGTTCTCTCCTCCTACCTCCCTTCCTCATTCCAAATATAGTACAAATCAATACCAAGACACCTCTTGCCTATCAAACATTGGTTACCGAGCAAATGTAATAACATGCACCGTTTCCCCTTGCCTTCACCCTTAAATCAAGTTTGCTTCCAATATACTTTTTTATATTTTCAATTTATTAAAATCTATTTTTTAGTTGTTCTTTCAATTTATTATTGAAATCAATATTTTAGATCTTATTATTTATTTTAGAATTAGATATTATTTTTACCTATAAAATAAAAAAATTGGTTATAAAATGTTGACTACATTTTTTAAGTTTTTGATAGTATCCATACTACGGAGAGTTTAAATTTTAAATTAAATCAAGTTATTTATTATATATCACATTATTATTAACAATGGGAAATAGACAGAGAAAAACAGACTCCGGCACCGGGACTCTCCATAGTATGAATGCTACCAAAAACTTAAATAGTGAATTTCTAATTGATTGTACAAGGTACAGGTACTAATCGGGTACTTTATAATTATAAGCGTTAATTATCGGTCTAGTTCTATTGTCGTAAAATTCGACTTACTTAGATTTGTAGAAAATTGAAAGCTTAATTCGGGATTAGATATCGTTATAGACAGTGGAAAATCGTTCTCCGGTATAGCTTAGTTGGTTAGAGCACTGTAACGGTAATATAGAGGCCCGTGGTTCGAGTCCCGGTGCCGGAATCTGTTTTTCTCTGTCTATTTCCCATTGTTAATAATAATTATAACTTGATTTAATTT
>KZ651271.1:427831-453969 GCA_001010745.2 Gerris buenoi | reverse complement strand
TCCCTTGCTTTGAAGGTCAAGTGTGCAAATTTTCATCAAGATTTGACTAAAACTTTAGATTTCTATAAAGAACATACACACATACGTTGACTTTTATATATATATGGCCGCCATCTTGAATCAAAATGCCCGCTTGGTACACCATTTATCTAAAGTTACTAACTTCATAAAAAGGAGCTAACTTCTAAATTTTAAGGTTCTAGTGCAAATAGTTCCGGAGATATTGTCTTGTAGAATTTTGTGTATAAATGGCCGCCATTTTGAATCAAGATGTCAGATTTTAAAAATATTTCTTAGCGAGCACCCAAGAGGTTAGAGGAACGCACCTACAAAATTTCATGGTAGTAGGTCCAGTGGTTTCAGAGATATCGTGATGTGTCAGTGAGTCAGTGAGTCAGTGAGTGGTATTTGAATTTTATATATATAGATTTACTTCACCTGCATTCACGTTTTCCATTTCACTTAATCTTGATTCAATTTCACTTTTTAAGTGTTCTGAGACCTCTTCATTTTTCAGCTTGTCCACGCCCCATTTCTCTCTTTTGCACCTTTTGACCCTTTCCATTCTTTCCTGTCTTCCTCTGAGGATCGCCCTAACTAAGTAGTGGTCTGAGTCACAAGTAGGTCCTCAGGAAGTTCTTACGTCTATAATGGATGATGTGTGCCTTTTAGAGACTAAGACATGATCTATTTGATTCACATTGTCTGTGCCTGGAATCATCCATGTGCCTTTGTGAATCATCTTATGCACAAAACAAGTACTCTTAATGATAAGGTTTTGGGAGGTTGCTAAGTTAATTAACATTTTGTCTCTTCATGTAATGAATGTTTCCCAGCTATTTTAATAGTAAAACGCTCCTTGCCTATCTTTGCATTGAAATCACCTAAAATAATTTTGCAATCATAGCACGGAGTTTTACAGAGCTCTTTATCCAAGAGATCGTAGAATGCGGCTTTTTCGTCCTCTGCCGCTTCCTCTGTAGGTGCATATACTGAAAACAGTGAGAAGTTCCTAAACTTGCCTTTTATCCTTAGCTTACATAATCTATCATTGATTGGTTCAAAGAAAAGAAGTGATTTCCTAATTTTTGAGCTAACAATGAAGCCTGTGCCTCTCTGACCAGTTTTTTCCTTAGGTCCACTATAGCAAAATGTATAATTGTTATTATCAATCCTTCCATTCCCAGTCCATCTTACTTCTTTTACTGCCATCACATCAATTCTGTATTTATTTGCTTCAGTGGCTACCTCTCTCAACTTTCCAGGTTGTAGCATCGTTCGTACTTTCCAGTTTGTAGCTTCGTTCGTACTTTCCAGTTTGTAGCATCGTTCGTACGTTCCAGGTCCCTAATTTAATGTAAAATTTCCTTTTCCATTTCCGTTTACGTTCGCCAGGTTGTATATCAGAAGATCCGTCCGGTGATATGTTTTTGGGTTTCTTAACTTTAATAGATTTTTACAGTGAAGGGGTGTTAACCCTACCCATACCCCCTGCCAGGAGGGCCGGGTCATTTGATTTCGGGGGATTGTTTAAATAAATACAAAGTTTTATTTCCAACCTTACCGAAGGTAACGGAAGCTAAAATTCTAAGACAGAAATCCGTTTGACATTTATTATAAATATTTTTTATTCCACGTCTGTCTGTCGCTCAATTTTTGCGAACCAACTTATCTTAAAAATTACGCGTTCGATTTTAATGAAATTTGTATGGTATAGTATAGGTCATAATTAGCTCATTTTTGGTCCCATATATGTTTCAACCTTCTGCGCGCATAAATTTCTCTTCAACATTCGCACATAATATTTATTTATACCTTTAGCTTCAAAAGAACTCATCTGATTTTTATGAAATTTGGATGGTAGACCGTAGATAGAACCAGATTAATTTCAACCGTCTACGCTCTAACTTTTTTAGCTAATACTTTAATTCAGTAAAAAATCAAAACAATTTTGAAGTATTAAAAAAAAAAAAAAAAAAAAAAAACCGGGGGAAAAATTAAATATATTAGACAATTATGGTTTGTAAAGGCATAAAATCGATAAATTAGGTACGTGATAAGATGCGAGGAAGCTATGTACCACTTTAATTGACAGTCTATTATTTCTTAATTTAAAATAAAATAAAATTACTTGATTAATTGATTACCATGATAAAAATGTTTTTGTTCCTGTTCAAAGTGTATGTGACAAACAAATATACAAAAGTGGAGTTAAAAAGTATAAAGGATTTAACAAGGGTGTATCTGCGATTGCAAAAGGCTTGTTTTACGGCTTAAAGAACTAAAGTATATTTAGAATCAAAATTTCAAAATCAGTTTAGCAGTTTTTTAGATATTGTTTGCAAAAATATTGCATGAGACCAATTATGTTCCCGATATCTAAGACGGATTTCTATCCTGGATTTTTTGAAATCGGAGACATAAAATTATTTTGCTCTTCAGAACATTAATACTTCCGTTATCTCTGGTAAGATTTGAAGCAGTAGAAATGTATTAGTAATGAGTTAGTATCATCAGGATATAATCATATATATATGACAAATGTATATTATAATTTTTATTTGATACATTTGTATGGGTTTCCCACTAAGTATTTCGTCTTATCAAAACTTTCACAAGTGTTAACATCAATAACATTGAAAAACAAATAAGTAAGATTAGCTCAAGGTAAAGTAAATAGAGGTTAATGGCTTAACGATGAAGAAAGCTCTTTACTGAGGTTTTAACTGAGGTGCCCTTGAACTTTACAGTAGCTTTGACAAAGATTTAACGTTTAGAGTGATTATTGATTCAGGTTTCTTGTTTCATTCAACTGTAACTGAAGAGATTTAATACCTTTCAGAATGCAAAAATAATACGATTCTCATTGAAGAGACATGATTACAGAATGCCTGCAACCTGTTGGCAAACTCGAATACTAACTAATCTATACGATCCCCTGCCTTGCTTACTAGCGCTACAATCGGATTAACTGAAAACTGAAGCTATAACTTGAATTTTTTCTCTTTAACTGTAAAAACTGGGGTACTTCTATAGATTGTTACTCCCCTTGTTTTAGAATGTAAATGACTTTGTCTAAATAACAATAAAGACAAGGGGACGTTTAGTCCTATGTGCTTTGGGACAAAGGAATATCCCACTTCTGTTTTGAATAAGGGAGTAACAGTCTAAAGAAGAACATTCCTCTCCCCTCCAGTTACTCTCCTCAGTTTTTATAAGGGGAGTAACAATCTAAAGATGTGCCAATACTGGTACCTTTATGTATATATTATACAAAATTTATATTAGCAATTTGATCTAATTATTAATGATTATTATGTACTATAAAAATTTGATCCATTTCGTGAATTTTTATAAATTACCTGTCTTGTTTGATACTAAAAGCCTGAGTTTGGTTTGATGTACAGGAATTTCCTTCGTAATCTATAATTATCGTTGGAGAAAGATCCATTTATTACCAAATCATGTATGCATATACTTCACTATAATTTTCCTTCTATGTTAGATCTGCCTAAGCTTTGTAGAAAACTATTGCAATGGCTTATAAATACATGTATTATGGATCGAATATATAATACAATAAAACCAAATCAAATTTTTGTTTATACCAGCGAATAAATTTTACTTATGTTAAGTGTAGAACTTGAACAATATTTTCCCAGTGAGTGTTGAAGGTCGATCCTTGAATTATTGTTATAGCTCATAAAAAGGACTCTGTTACCATAACAATAAGGATATGAAGAGGTCCGAGTAATGTGTGGGTGAGGGCTCGATGTGCATGAGTGTTGCACCGTCTAATGTTTTGTAACAATGGAATTTTCCACCATGAAATCCATTGCTTTGAGAGTGATAAATAACACGTCCGGTACTGATCCTTGCAAGGCGAGTCATAGCCTGGCCTTCGTCCAACCCTGTATTCCTTTTGAATCATATTCTATATAGATCTCATATCTGTAATTACATCCCAAAGCTAACCAGTTAAAAATTATTATTCTCTATGTTCTATCACATTTATCTGATACATTTATGATTTCATTAAATTATATTAAGAAAAAAATAAATCTGATCACACCAGAATCTACCTTATGCATAAGAATCAAGTAATAATTTGCGAATAAATAATTATAATATTGCTTACCGTCTTTCCTTCAAAAAAATATATTTTAATTTTTCAGCGTTTTGTGAGTTTAGGGCTTAGTGATGGCATAGGGTTGTAAAATTGCTGGACAAATAACAGATATTATAATATTTAAGTTTACTTTAAATTGCGGGCTAAGAAGTATTCTCTCTTAATTCGTTGCGTTTCTTAATAAGAGCCATCATTACTGGCTAGACATTTGATATACAATTATTAAAAATAAATAACATTAGTTATTAAGTATTTTAGAACTATTTTGAACCCTTTAAAAAAGCTCAATAATTTCAAATTAATATTAGTAACATCATAAAAAACAATACATCCAACAACAAAAAAATAACACACTTGTTTTATAGCATCAAAATTTATGAATATAATTTGATAATGAGCGTCTAACATTTTCGATGTATTTATACATTCTCTTTCCTCGGTGGATGGTAGTAGGATAATGAATAATGCAAAGAGCCGTGAGGTACATGGAAATAAAGGCAGTAGAAGCCGTTTATTTATCAGCTATCTGATGTAGGGCGCTCCACACTACAATAGAACATTATATTTTACTCTGTTTCACTTTCACACTCAACTGTCATTCCACCTGTTAATATATAATCACTAACACAAATAACAAATCATTCTTATTCGCTAGAAAAAAAAAATCTGTTAAAAATTCATTAATTTAACAAGTTTTTGGTGCCTTATATTATTATACTAATTGGAGAGTTAATTTATTAACTTACTCACACACTTAGTGTTCAAAAAGTAACATTGTACTAAATATATATGTGGGGGAAAACAGCAGTGCGTCTTCCTAGTCAAGCAAGTAAAACTGTAGTACCCTTTTCTAGAAGCATCTTAGGGTGCTTTTGATCCCCCTTGTATGTTTGTGCTGGAGTTGACCATTGAAAGAGAAATTGGCCATAGAATTTAGGTGATTTAAAATATCATCTCTGACGCTGTCTGGCAATTTAATTTAATTTAATCGGTGTTTGTTGATGTCACCTTAACTGAAATACTTAAAATCTGCCATCTTGCGGCTAACCAATGAACTACATTTAGCACAGTGTTCAAACAACTTACATACCATTCCCAGTCGGGGGCTATAACATACGTACTTACTACTATTGGCTATACATACAATATTTCCCCGACAGCTGCAAAATGTTTTCAATTGAATTTAAAGTTTCTTCAATTATACGTTAGGTTTATGGTCCTTACAAAGTTTTCATGGCACGTAATGATTTTTTTCTTATGACATTTGGTTATAGGAAACAACTGCTAACTTAGGCTTTAAAATATTTTGACAAGTAGGTATATGATACATACATACCTTGGAAAATTATAATCTGGTGTACCTTGACGAATAATTTGCATTCATTACAGGATTCTTCTTGCTTCGTCGTTTCTATTATCACTAATTTCTTCGTTTGCTTCTGCGACATTAATAGAGTCGACATCTTTCGATGCATTGACTGGTAATGGTGAAGTGTAAGAGTAGGTTTACTCTCCACTGACTGCGTTTCATCATAGCGACATCATCGTCAAATACGTGGTGCTAATGTATTTTACCGTTTTAGGCTCGTATTAATTAAGGATATTATATGGGTTCAGCAGATTAGGGCAAAAATAAGAGAAAATTTATGTAGAGATGCAGGGTCTTTAGAGATAAGAAGGGGAGCGGGATGCACAACATCATTATGCTAGATTTTGTATAATTTATTCATGACTCGTACAGTATTTTTAAATTGTTGTAATAAGCCGAACTTTTAGTACCTAACCTAAAATTGAAAAATCTATATCTATTGATCTCAGAACTTTTTTTTACTGTTTGAATTTATAACATACAGAATCAATATAAAAGACAATAATCAATAGCAATATTAAGCTTATGAAATTCATAGTACCTCTGTAGAATTCTGGTGTAATAAATTAAACTTCTATAGAAAATGTAAATTTTTTAACTTTTGAAAGTAATATTCAAAAATCATAAATTTATTAATTTTTTTAAAAAAATTAATAGGGACGTGTAATCTGCGACGTGTAATAATCAACGTTAATAAATAAACATTGAATGAATACAATTATACACTATTGACTCTACATTACTGCCGAATGCTGCTATTAAAATAACTAAACAATTAGAATGACTGTACTACCCAAACACCATCAGCACATCTAAATACAAATTAGGGAATATCTAAATGAAATGTATAGCCTAAGATTTCCTCGGACAGAGTCTAATAAACCTAGGACTTCTGGAGGGGACTACTTAAAGGTTTAGTGAATCCCGATTTTTGAACCCATTAAAGAGATCATTATCCAGGCAGTGCTCAACCTCTTTGAGATGGTATCTCTGACGCGGTCATCACAGGAAGATCTATATTTAATATAACTAAACTAATATTGCACCACCTAGCACATCATTTTTTAATGTAATATCTATCAACGTTGTTCAGACGTATTAGAGATCTCATAAATATTCTGAAAAATTGTCTGTGTTATTTAAAAAGTAAATATTCCTATGTTGCTCTATTTTGTGTTTTATAATATACCTATGAACTTCAGTAAGACTGATATTATAAATAAATTCCTTATATTTCCTTTCAAATACTTTGAAATGTTTATTAGTTTAGATCATGTTTTGAACAATCATAAAAATTAATGTGTTTGAAGAAACTTAAATTGACTAATGAGAACATGTATATTAAGTAATAAAATCTTCGTATAATGTAAGCGCCAGATATTCTAACTTAGTTTCTTCCTATTTTAATGATTGTGTGTGGTGTGATTGTCCTACTTTGATTATTGTGTCCTTGAAAATATACTAAAATTATGAAGTATTGCTATTTCTTTGTTGTATAATGTTTTAGAATGATAAGGTGAAATTATATTTAAGATATTTCGAATGAACGCTCCACTCAATAATAAATATTTAAAAAATGTAAATTGAGTACATCATTTAAATATTGTTAAACTCGATTGTTTTACTTTTAGGACCTTACTAAGTTGATTCGTAGATTTACAGTTTTGACGTGCGGCTTTATTTCTGCATGAGGTTTTTGTATTTGTGTTATCTTAATCTGGTTAAGAAGGGTGTAAATGATAAAGATGTGAGGGAGAAGGATGTGCGGCATGAAGACGTGTATTGTAGTAGGTATGTTGCGTGCTTTGAACTGCATTTAGAGCATAGTGTGTGGGTGGTATAGTTATAGATATAATGTAGGTTAGTGGGAGTGGTTGTGAGGCTTTAGTTGTGAGTTGTGCCGATAGAGCGTGTGGGGGTTCCCACGTGGTGCCCGCTATATTGATTGGTGCCTCACTGCTCGGTGACCCCGCGGAGTGGGGAGTCTACCCCCTGCATTCACTTGGCACCCTACTAACCAACACTCCTCGTCCCGGACCCCCCGCCAGGGGGCCGCTTCCAGTATTGTACGAAATATTCCTTCGTTACGGAGGAGGTGGGGGGAAAGGCACTGAGTAGGTTCCCCTTCTTCTTACGCCAGTACTGACCCACAAAGATTCCACCCGGAGCAATAGGGTCCCGTAGAATTACTGCTCTCTTCTAACAAAAGGATAAAACACAATTTACTATCACATCCTCATGTATTGAACATTAATGTTATGCACATTGTCAAAAACTAAAAACATTAGAATGCGTGATGGTCTGTAATATATCAACATTGCATAGTGATAATAAAAAGAAATTACAATCATAATAATCTATACATATGATAATGTGTATGTATAATGTATCATTTTAGCAAAAAAGATTTGTTTTTGACATAAGTCTTCACAAACTGATGAGTCCACCAGTTTATTTTGAAACAAACAGCAAATTATCGTAATAATACAGGCATTCATCCGAAGTTAAGCCTTTAGTAATAATCCTAGTCCTAGATAATAAATATTTGCTAAGACATTGGCCTTGGCCAAATAACTTTTACATAGCTATTTGGTTCAAAACAAAGAAGCTACTTTGAAGTCCTATTGGTAAACAATGCTTGATTTATGTTTTTATCACTTGGATATCGTCTGCTATAGTTATTTAATTTATTGAGGAGTAATCTCAAAAATACCTCTTTCAGAATTTGTTTGCTTACAGTTGCAGATAAAGACTGAAATTTTAGTGCATAAATGTAATGTATCTTTGACTTATCAGATCGTTCCTGCAAATTATTTGTAAGTGGAATTTTTCGTAAGTCGGATTGGATTGCCATCTATCTATCTAAGTCGAGGTTTGTCTGTAAAAAAAAAAAAAAAAAAAAATATCGGCGTTGGACCAACACTACAGAGGTACGTTCAAATCCTGGAATAAGGTCTTTTTTCACTCTGACTCCCTTCTTCAATTCTAATTTGATATAATACGGGTGTGTGTGTCACGTATATGTTTGTGTATATTAGACGAAACAAGAAATGTATTTAAAGTTTATTTCAAATTGGTCCAGTAGTTTAGGAAATTAGCGTTCAATAGACCAAATATACTTACCATTTGTATAAAAGTATATATAGCGCCAACTCCATAAGTATAACAGATATTAGAGACAACTAAGTTAATAATCGTTGTGTGTTTATACGTTATAATATTCTACAGAGACTTGGTACTAAATGACCTAATGCAGATTTCTATAGATTGAAGGCGTCATTTCAAATTGGCTAAATTACGATGTTTCGAACCCACTACGAGGGGTCATTCTTGAGGAACTTGCTCTTAATCCAGTTACTAATGACTGCCACCCACAGAACCTCCCTCGAGAATCATATCTCTTTATAGTTTAGAATAATATAGGGATTTTATCAAATTCCGACGAATAATGTAATAATAAAACCAAGAAAAACTTGGGTGTAGTCATTGTTTTAACTAAATGAAATATTAAGAATGAGTAACAGTTTTGTGTAATAAGACTGAAATGCCATTAATGCATGACAGTTAATGCAATTAGTTTATTCAGCAGTATGTTTCTTGGTGTTATTAAAATAAAAACAGTTAAATTAAATTCTAAAGTCAATACATTTTTAAAATTGGTGGGTAAGTACTATTCACATATAAATGTCGAATTTCAAAGACATCAGAAAAGGTTTAGCCGTTAGAGCAGGTGACAGTCAGACGGACGGACAGACAGACATGCAGGAAAATATAAGGGTCCTTGGTTTTGCCCATGGACAAAAAAACTAAATTATCGACTATTTAGCATTATCATCAACTTGCTTCGAGAAGATGGAAGAGTTATATTCTTCATCTAAATATAGTCGTGCATTCTAGAGTCTATTTTTGGCCGACTACAGTGTAGAAAGTTTGATTTAAGTTTAATTATCATTACTAGTATTTAAGTATCTACTTTAAAGTAGTCTTAAATCCTAGGGCCCAAAATAATATGAAACCCTGAGCCAGTTATTACGAGAGTACTTACAAAGAAATACTAGAAATCGTTTTGTAATCTAATAAATGTATACTGGTGTTTTATACTGTATTCTAATAAAATTAAACTGTAGTTTTTATTTGGCCCTGTGTAGGAAATGGCTTTTTACTACTATTTTAGTGATGGGTGACTCCGGGTCAACGTAACGAATGTTTCCATGACGCAAGCGGATGCTAACATGTTTAGGTTAAGTTATAATTATATTGACCCATTATTATGCTACCACAAAACTGGGTGATCACCGAGCATGGGCCCCTTGATCGAAGCTGAGAATCAAGCCTGAACCCTCTGGCTGTTACGGAACCAATAACGGGGATCTTTCAAGAATCATTAATATTTATAAATTCTTAATATTTTACTCTCTGTTGATTTCTCACATACACACACAAAAAATAAATAAAATACATATTTTAGTGTGTGTGGGTTGCTCTAAACCATACTAATTCTGCCTGTTACGACGCTAAGGCATTGTAACATTCTACTCTTCTAAAATTATTTAAAATTTCAGTTCACATTTTATAGCTATTTACGTGCCTAGCGGTAAGGAAGTTATTACAGGCCAGGACGAAGTTTGAAAGCACGAGTGCGTTTAACGCCCGAGGCCTGCCATGTCGCTTACTCTCGTGGTGCGTACACTATTTTATCGCCCACCACTTGTAAACTAATTACAAAACACGCAAAAACAAAAAATGCATATTATGGTTAAATTAATACCAAAACAAACCACAGTAATAAAAATATTGATTGTTTACAAATTGAACAGCTGACGCTGAGAACAACTAGCGCTTCCTGCACGCCGCGGCCAGGCCAGGAAGCAGCCGCTTCTCGAACAACTAGCGGCCCTGTAATGATAAAGCACGCATTATTACTGGCCCCAGGGCTGTAATATGGAACATTACCGGCCGCTCAGGATAGGAATGTTTACAAGTGGAGGGCGATAAAATAATTTAAATGTCTAGAATCCTATTTATAAATATAAGTTATTTTGTTATATCATAATTAGTACAATGGAGTGCACTCAAAGTTAGCATCTCCGTGGAGCAATGTTCTCGCAGAGATATGACGTTGACGCCATGAAATTTTCATCCAGCCCCCGCCCCCAGCCATCCCCACCCCCTCGCAGGCCGAGCCGGCGCCAACTTTATCTACTTGATGAGAAGGAGCTTCTCCACTGCCAAAGTTACCCCATCCCCACGGTCCCATAGCCTTACCATCGGCCCAGTATTAATATATACGAATTCTACTCCGGCAAAATACTTGAGCCAACAATCACACTAACTTGAACCATTATAAATGATGTGGTACTCATTCACATAAATCTTTAATTTTAAAATATTTGTGACTGAGATGCATTATCTTTACAATTATGGCCACTCATATAAAATAAATATTTTACGATGTTACGTTGACACTATCATAGCTGAATAATAAACTAATAACTATTATATTTAATATTATGTAGTTGGATGTCAGTAAGAATTTCTCTTACTACAACACTAACAATTAATTATCTTTATCTGTTGGACATTAGCCATCGTCTTGATTTGATTGTTATTAACCAGCAACGTTTTGGTACCAGATATTCATATCATCAACAGGTTAACTACCTACTCTGTCTAGCCTTGACTTAGTGTGATTACCTCAGCGTCCATAATTAGTTTCCAATAAAATATTAAAATATTATGACATTATTATTAAAAGATGTTTTCAAATTAATTTTTCAGGATGTAAATATTGCTAAAAAATATAAATTTTTTAAAATTTATTTGAACATTGTGACTTCATAAACTACATGTTATAAGCAATAAAGATGACATTAGTTTGAAATTGACTTGTAACACATGATGTGAGAAACACTGTCCAATGACAGTACTCACGGTATTAGACATGAATAAAACATTTTATTAATTGATATTAGTTAATTAGTTGTATTACATTCTATTAGTTAGATGATTAATAGGTCACGAGGCTACTGTCTTTTTAGGCGTTGAGGAGGGTTACCAGGCATGAATGGTGATGTTAGGTTGTGGATTAAAGGATCAGTATGATGGGAAATTGTGTTTGAGGAAAGATTTGTAAAGGTGGCTAGATCACGAACAAAGGGAACTTTGAGGTCATTGTGAAGGGTAAAAATAGAGACATAGAAAGGAGCGTTAGTTATTCTTCTAAGGATATTGGATTGAAGGTATTGGATACGGTAGGAGTTGGAACGCTTGGTACTTCCCCAGAGTTCAATACCATATGACCAAGTGGGCTTAATTATGGTGTTATATATGAGTAATTTGTTATGTGTGTTGAGTTTAGATGTGGAGTGTAAGAGTCTGTGTTAAAGTTTGTAGCGTCGGTTGCAGTCTTGTCGATTAAGTTGTGTGTGGTGTGCCCATGTTAATCGTCAATCTAGGTGTAACCTAAGGTAGCGGACAGAACTGGAGTGGGGGATAGGTATTTGATTCAGAGTTACCAGTTCGCATATTCCATGTCTTAGACTAAATAAAATATCAAATACAATTTATTGCACGTTATAATTATTGTATCTTATTGTAAAAACCCGTTTTACTCTATCGAATGATTTTTTTTTCGTGGTCTTAAGATTTTTTTTTCGACAAACTTTGCCTGCATTAGTATCGACATTATTGTAATATTTAAATACATAGTATTTTCTTGGTGGTGCAGGTTTATCACTTTTAAGAATCTTATAATTTGGTTTGTTAATTATTATTTGAAAAGGTGCGAACAAACCTTAAAGCCGTTTATAGACTGCCCAACACGATGCGCAAGCGCACTTTAGACTGGGCCTGCGCAGAGACCAATGTTCGCGGCTCGTTTCCTCTGTTCGGTTTGGCAGTCTGGACAGGGCTTTAATAACAAACCTTAATATTTTTTTCGTTTATGTTAATTTTCTTATATTTAAATTTACAACTAACAATCAATTGAGAGATCAGAATGAACAACTTGAAAGAGTACTAGTACAAATATGATAATATAAAAACTCGATGGTAGTGTAAATGAGGAGAGCTCTATGCCACCCTACAGAGGTACGTTCAAATCCTGGAATAAGGTCTTTTTTCACTCTGACTCCCTTCTTCAATTCTAATTTGATATAATACGGGTGTGTGTGTCACGTATATGTTTGTGTATATTAGACGAAACAAGAAATGTATTTAAAGTTTATTTCAAATTGGTCCAGTAGTTTAGGAAATTAGCGTTCAATAGACCAAATATACTTACCATTTGTATAAAAGTATATATAGCGCCAACTCCATAAGTATAACAGATATTAGAGACAACTAAGTTAATAATCGTTGTGTGTTTATACGTTATAATATTCTACAGAGACTTGGTACTAAATGACCTAATGCAGATTTCTATAGATTGAAGGCGTCATTTCAAATTGGCTAAATTACGATGTTTCGAACCCACTACGAGGGGTCATTCTTGAGGAACTTGCTCTTAATCCAGTTACTAATGACTGCCACCCACAGAACCTCCCTCGAGAATCATATCTCTTTATAGTTTAGAATAATATAGGGATTTTATCAAATTCCGACGAATAATGTAATAATAAAACCAAGAAAAACTTGGGTGTAGTCATTGTTTTAACTAAATGAAATATTAAGAATGAGTAACAGTTTTGTGTAATAAGACTGAAATGCCATTAATGCATGACAGTTAATGCAATTAGTTTATTCAGCAGTATGTTTCTTGGTGTTATTAAAATAAAAACAGTTAAATTAAATTCTAAAGTCAATACATTTTTAAAATTGGTGGGTAAGTACTATTCACATATAAATGTCGAATTTCAAAGACATCAGAAAAGGTTTAGCCGTTAGAGCAGGTGACAGTCAGACGGACGGACAGACAGACATGCAGGAAAATATAAGGGTCCTTGGTTTTGCCCATGGACAAAAAAACTAAATTATCGACTATTTAGCATTATCATCAACTTGCTTCGAGAAGATGGAAGAGTTATATTCTTCATCTAAATATAGTCGTGCATTCTAGAGTCTATTTTTGGCCGACTACAGTGTAGAAAGTTTGATTTAAGTTTAATTATCATTACTAGTATTTAAGTATCTACTTTAAAGTAGTCTTAAATCCTAGGGCCCAAAATAATATGAAACCCTGAGCCAGTTATTACGAGAGTACTTACAAAGAAATACTAGAAATCGTTTTGTAATCTAATAAATGTATACTGGTGTTTTATACTGTATTCTAATAAAATTAAACTGTAGTTTTTATTTGGCCCTGTGTAGGAAATGGCTTTTTACTACTATTTTAGTGATGGGTGACTCCGGGTCAACGTAACGAATGTTTCCATGACGCAAGCGGATGCTAACATGTTTAGGTTAAGTTATAATTATATTGACCCATTATTATGCTACCACAAAACTGGGTGATCACCGAGCATGGGCCCCTTGATCGAAGCTGAGAATCAAGCCTGAACCCTCTGGCTGTTACGGAACCAATAACGGGGATCTTTCAAGAATCATTAATATTTATAAATTCTTAATATTTTACTCTCTGTTGATTTCTCACATACACACACAAAAAATAAATAAAATACATATTTTAGTGTGTGTGGGTTGCTCTAAACCATACTAATTCTGCCTGTTACGACGCTAAGGCATTGTAACATTCTACTCTTCTAAAATTATTTAAAATTTCAGTTCAAATTTTATAGCTATTTACGTGCCTAGCAGTAAGGACGTTATTACAGGCCAGGACGAAGTTTGAAAGCACGAGTGCGTTTAACGCCCGAGGCCTGCCATGTCGCTTACTCTCGTGGTGCGTACACTATTTTATCGCCCACCACTTGTAAACTAATTACAAAACACGCAAAAACAAAAAATGCATATTATGGTTAAATTAATACCAAAACAAACCACAGTAATAAAAATATTGATTGTTTACAAATAGAACAGCTGACGCTGAGAACAACTAGCGCTTCCTGCACGCCGCGGCCAGGCCAGGAAGCAGCCGCTTCTCGAACAACTAGCGGCCCTGTAATGATAAAGCACGCATTATTACTGGCCCCAGGGCTGTAATATGGAACATTACCGGCCGCTCAGGATAGGAATGTTTACAAGTGGAGGGCGATAAAATAATTTAAATGTCTAGAATCCTATTTATAAATATAAGTTATTTTGTTATATCATAATTAGTACAATGGAGTGCACTCAAAGTTAGCATCTCCGTGGAGCAATGTTCTCGCAGAGATATGACGTTGACGCCATGAAATTTTCATCCAGCCCCCGCCCCCAGCCATCCCCACCCCCTCGCAGGCCGAGCCGGCGCCAACTTTATCTACTTGATGAGAAGGAGCTTCTCCACTGCCAAAGTTACCCCATCCCCACGGTCCCATAGCCTTACCATCGGCCCAGTATTAATATATACGNATAGGTGTGCGATGAAACTTAAAAAGCAAAGAAATATGACGCCATTTTGTTTTTTTATTATTATTATTTTGGTTTCTGTATTCTTCACTGTACAAATACATTGTTTAACTACTATAAACTCATAGTTGCCTATCAATACATGGTGGCATCGTAATCAAGAGCTACGCCTAAAAGAAAATGGTGAAGGAAGAAACAAAGGTTTGCAAATCCAACATTTCTCTTGCTCCGCCATCAGAGTTTACTTTTCGAAGTCAAGACTGGCCATCTTGGAGCCGGCGTTTTCGAAGATTTGTAGAATGTTCTGGCCTCAAAGAAGAATGTCAGACCAAACAAATCAGTACGTTAATTTATCTCATGGGAGATAGGGCAGACGATCTTTTAAATTCCTTTCAACTGTCAAATGATGACAAGGAAAATTTTAATATCGTTTTCACAAAATTTAACGAATACTTTTGTGGAAAAAAGAATATAATTTATGAAAGGGCCAAATTTAATAAAAGAACCCAGGGCATCGATGAACCAGTGGAAGATTTCGTCAGAGATTTGCATGTATTAGCTGAGTCATGTGAATATGGTACACTAAAAGACGAGTTGATACGTGACCGCATTGTAGTTGGTATTAGGTGTAATCAGTTATCTGAGTCATTACAACTTGACCCCAATTTAACACTCTCTAAAGCTGAACAAAAAGTTCGACAAGCTGAGGAGGTTAAGCAACAGCAAATCATAATTCGGGGTGAATCAACTAAATCTCAAGTTGACATTGACCAGATACAAAATAAAACAAAATATAATACTACTAAACCAATACAGACTAATAAGTGGACAAGCGGTAAGAAAATAGCATGCAGCAAGTGTGGAACATCTCATGACAAGTCCAAATGTCCCGCGTACAAATCTATTTGCAGAGCTTGCGGAGGTAAGAATCACTGGAAATCCATGTGTCGAAGCAAAAAGAAAGTTAATCTTGCAGAAACTTCTAATGAGTATTCGTATTTAGGATCGATTAAATCGTATGTAAATAAAGTTGACAGTTTGACAAATTTAGGCCCATGGAGAGTCGAAGTTACTGTGCAAGGACAAAATATCAAATTTAAAGTTGATACCGGAGCGGACGTGACCGTAATTGGTGAAAACACGCTAGCCAAATTGGGTAAAGTGACACTTTGCAATACTGGTCAGAAATTACTTGGTCCTGGAAGTTCTCCTATTCCGGTCATAGGAAAATTTTTTACCAAAATTAAATGGCAAGGACGAACATATAATGATGAAATGTATGTTGTTAGAGGCAACCAAGAATCACTCTTAGGCCGTCCTGCAATTGCTCAACTAGGTATACTCAAGTGGTTACACAGAGTGCAAGTACTGAAACCTGAAGTAGAGTTTCCTAAGTTATTCACAGGACTCGGAAAAATGAAGTCAGAATGTACCATTAAAATAAAAGATGGTGCGGTACCCTATTCTGTGATGAGACCACGGCCGGTAGGTTTACCTTTACGTGAGAAGTTAAAAGAAGAATTAGATAAGCTTGAACGTGACGGAGTAATCTCGCCGATAGAAGAACCTACGGAATGGTGTGCACCTATTGTCGTAGTACCTAAAGCTGACAGGTCTCTAAGATTGTGCGTTGATTTCACGATGTTAAATAGGTCCATTCAGCGAGAAAGGTTGACCTTACCTACGGTAGACGAATGTTTGGCACAAATTTCTGGTGCAAGATTTTTTTCCAAGCTAGATGCTAACAAAGGATATTTTCAAGTACCGTTGTCACATGAGTCTAAGAAGCTAACAGCATTCATAACACCGTTTGGGAGGTATATGTTCAATAGAATGCCTATGGGAGCGTCAAACTCAAGTGAACACTATCAGAGAAAAATGTCTCAAGCAATCGAAGGTCTTGCAGGAACCGTGGTATTACAGGATGATATCCTGGTGTTTAGTGACACAGAAGAGGAACATGACAAGCGTTTAAGGGCAGTTTTTCGTAGATTAGAAAAAGCTGGTGTTACATTAAACCCGAAGAAATGCGAGTTCAGGGTTAAAGAGGTGAAGTATGTTGGACATATGATCGGTGCATACGGCATAAAACCTGACCCTGACAAAATATCAGCTGTTATGAAATTACCTCAACCTACAAATATCACTGAAGTTCGACGATTATTAGGTATGATAAATTATCATCTAAAATTTTTACCAAATCTTAGCACAATTTTGAAACCTCTCCATGATCTCCTAAAATCTGATACTGACGTTGCTAGAAGCTGGTCAAAAGAACATACAGAAGCATTTCAGAAAATTAAGGAACTTTTAACAAAAGCCCCAGTTCTAGCTCATTTTAATGCTAAAAACCCAACTCGAATTTCAGCCGATTCGTCGTCGTATGGTTTAGGAGCTGTCCTAGAACAGAAACAACCTGATGGTGAATGGAGAGCCAACCACTACGCTTCCCGAACGTTAACATCTACTGAAAAGAAATATGCTCAGGTTGAAAAAGAAGCTCTAGCGCTTACTTGGGCATGTGAAAGATTTACAACATACGTGCTAGGCATGGATAATTTTCAACTTCGGACGGATCATAAGCCATTGGTAGCACTGCTAGGAGAAAAACCTATTAGTGACCTTTCACTTAGACTCCAAAGGTTTCGAATGCGTCTTGTTCCGTATAATTTCACAGTCGTTCATGTAGCGGGAAAAGAATTTTTCGCACCTGATCTATTGTCAAGAACACCTACGGAAACAGGTACCAAAGATAAAGATGTTCTAGAAGAAGACATCGATGAAGTACACTGCGCATTCACCATAGAAGCACTGCCAATGACTGACGCAAGACTAAAAGAGATTAAGCAAGCACAAGATCTAGATATAGCTGCGCAAAGTATTCAGCGGTACATTCAAGAAGGTTGGCCAAACATTAAAGATGTGTCTACGGAGGCGAAACCATTCTTCTCAAAGCGCGAAAGTCTCAACATCGTTGAAGGTTTGATATTTTGTGGGACACGAATATACGTACCGAAGTCCCTACAGAAAGATATCCTTGAGCGTCTTCATCAAGGGCATCTTGGTGAGACAAAGTGTAGAGACCGGGCGCGAGAAACTGTATGGTGGCCAGGTATAACAGGGCACATTAAAGATCGTGTAGCTAACTGTCAAGAATGCATAGAGCACAGGGTGAATCCCACAGAGCCACTCAAGCCGACTGAATGTCCATCTTATCCATGGGAGATAGTTGGAGCAGATATTTTTGAACTGAATCAAAGAAATTACTTAGTCCTTGTGGATTACCTTTCTTCTTATCCGGAAGTAACAGTTTTACCTTCAATGACATCAGATACTGTTATCAAACATATGAAAGGTATCTTTTCAAGACAAGGAATCCCAAGAGTCCTACGAACGGATAATGGACGCCAGTTTGTGAGTGCGGAGTTTGAGACATTCACAAAGTTCTGTGGTATTAACCATATTACTTCCAGTCCATACCACAGTAGGAGTAATGGGAAGGCAGAATCTGCTGTCAAAATAATAAAGAACATCTTAAAGAAAGAGAAAGATGCATGGCTAGGAATTTTGGCATACCGAGCTACACCATTGCAAGGTGGTTTGAGCCCAGCAGAGCTAATCATGGGCAGAAAACTTAGAACTACTCTCCCGGTACCGTCTACCAAGTTGGTTCCTAAATGGCCCGACATGGAAAAGATAAGAAGGGAGCATAATGCAAAGAAGGCAGCAGGGAAGAAAAGATTCGATTCTCGGCATCGTAGTGTAGAACTTAAACCTCTAAGTGTAGGAACTCGTGTCTGGATAAGAGGTATTAAAAAGTATGGAACTATACGAGAGGTGCTCCCTGAGCCTAGAAGTTATTTGGTCTCTACTACTGAAGGGAAGATTAGAAGAAACCGCTCGATGCTTCTTCCAGCGAGTATTAACCTGAGACGAGGAGCTACCGCCTACTGCAATATCTTTCAAAATAATCAGGACGAACAAGATGAAGTTCCAAATCTTCAGGAGGTACCACCCCAAGAGCCACGTATGCTGGAACCTATAGACCCCAATCAAGAAGCTGCACCCCAACATCGTCCAGGGTTCAGTCGATATGGAAGAAGGCTAAAACCAGTGGACAGATATCAACCTTAAAGTAGAGGGGGTGTGACACTGACAGTGTCTTGTCTTATAATTATTAATTTGTTATGTATGATTTGTGAGATGTACAAATACATTGTTTAACTACTATAAACCCAAAGTTGCCTATCAATACATTCACCTTAGTTAGTGAATCCTTAGTGCAAAATTTGGAGAAGATTGAATGACGGGAAGTGGTTCAAAATTGGGGTAATAGGTGTGCGATGAAACTTACAAAGCAAAGTAATATAAGACCAGTAATAAAAATAAATTATATCGGAATAAAAATGCTTATGAACACGTTAAAATCAAAGCTTAACAAACCAAGAGAGAAACCTGGAGCTAAGAGTACTAATCATTGCAATAACACCACGAATGATAAAATGGCCAAGTTAAGAATTGCGGCCCCTAGACTGTTTTATTTGTCATTCAGAAACTGGTAAAGTTTTAAGCTATCAAAATAAAAGAAATAATTTTTTTTTAATTTTTATGTTTTTGGTAGTATTCACACTTCGGAACGTTTAAATTTTAATTTAAATCAAATTATAATTACTAAAAAAAATAAAAAAAGCAGACTCGCTCATGAAAGTAGGAGTGAAGTTATGGACTAAAAAAAGACCTGACTTGGCCATAAGTAGATATCGCAATAACACTATGAGGTAACGTTGGGTGATGAGGAAATTTAGAAAAGACGTATAAACCAGATATGAGAACACAATATGTTCTTATAAATGAAGATTTATCAAACCTGGTCGGTTCTTATAAAAAAAACTGAAGAAAGTTAAAATTAAAATACAAATGGTTATGTATTGAAGTATTCTTTGTTCTTCATTCATCGTTCTTTGTTCTTAGTCGTTTAATTACTTAAAATGAGCATTATGAACTTAACTTGTTATATTGAATGGCTTATACATTGGGTTATATACTAGGTATATCGTAATGTCCAAGTCTACAAAGTTATGTCTTCGAAAAGATTAGCATAGAAATCTCTATAACAGTACAACATTTAAGTAGATAAAAGTTTCAGTGACTTTTGGATTGATCGGAGCCCTGAAATCACTATTTTTATTGATATCGGAAAAGGCAATTATAAAGAGTCAAAATACCATTTTATTTGCAATTTACAACGAATGAAATTTATGAGAACATGTTTTAGAGAAACATAAAAAATGTATGTCTGAGGTTTGCGATTAAAATACTTTTTTATGGCTTTGTTCGACATCACGACTAGGGGAACGAAACTAATTAATCCATTCATATCGGTTGTAGTACTTTCCCTCTCATATAAAAATACCTAGAAAATGTAAACATTTTGTTTCTCTTTCTTTATTACCTATTTGTGATGGATGGCGCCAAAATTGTGTGCCAGCTTTGTTATCATATTATTATTGAATAATATATTTAAACATTATTTTTACAAACTTATTTGACATTAAGTCCTTATTTACATTAAGGAAATAATACTTATGGATACCATAGTAGTAGTAGTCTAGTGCTAGTACTTCCTACTAGAATGGGTAGGACGAACCACATGTTCGAACCTTGCAATTAGGCAATTACTTAGGCCCTTTGTACGCCCCGCGGTAGAGAGTTGCAGCCACTTCACACATCATACATATGTGCATTGTACCGCCAAATCGAGTATGATGTGATCAATAGTGAGCCATATAAATCAGAGTATCACGCCGAGGAATCGAACCCCATCTCGTTCCACTCAATGATTCAGTGATGGTCGAGCAGAGGTGGTTTAACCGCCGCGGCTACGCTGCCTCTCTATGGATACCATAAGAAAATAAAGATTATTTTACTATTTAACCTATTCTCATTGCATTAAAATATATTATTAACAAAATATCTAGTGCTATTTTAAATCAAACGAATAACTTTTTGTTGCCGGTTTAAAAGATGGATACTTTCATTCAAAAATTATCTTTAGTTAACTTATAAGTTACTTGCTAGATTTTAAATAAATTAATTGAATTTTAGTAACAAGTTTGAGGGTGCTAACTCAAATAACTCTGAAAAAAGTATTTTTAAAAAACGATTCCGACTATTTTGATTTAAAAATTCTAAAATGTAGTCCTTGCAAATACGAATCTAACTACATAAGTTGCTTTCCTGGGACAAATATAGATTTCGAGATATTGATGACAATAAATATGATATTGTTGAAAAACAAATACAATAAATAAACAACCACCTATTAAACACATGTTAATTATAAATAAATTTAATGACATTCATTAGGTATTTTAATACAGTATCAATAACTATGTGAAAAAGTCATGTTCGATTTATTGGACCAATTTTTTAATTTTAAGCCGGCTAAACACGCTCAAGCATGCACAAGTTGACATCGCCGCCACATGGTACAAGCATGCACAAGTTGACATCGCCGCCACATGGTACAAGCATGCTTTCGCAAGTGTCATTCTCTGTTTAAAAAAATTAGGAAAATGTTTAAAATTTTTATTGACTGTATTTAAAAAAGCATTAAACTTATTCAATAAGCAAATATATATAGATGCCACAGAATTTTCTTAGACCACTAGTTTGGGTTTTGTTCACTTCATGTGATTCATGATTCAGAAATTACTTCTTGACAGACATCAATATTATTTAAGAAATTATAATACCTAATACAATGATTTTATTTTAACGTTTTAAAGCTGTGGTGATAATTGTTAGTGAAGTTATAGTTACTTTCATAATTATGATTCTTACAGAGCTGGTATATTGACTATTTTAACTGATCGTATGGCAATGTTGCTATTCTTTTATCAATTTATTTAATGATAAATTATAGTGGTTGACATTATTTAAATATTTTTGAAGGTAGATGTTTTGTTTAAAATTTTTATAAATTTTGACTGGTTTCTTTAAAAGTGTGCAGAACTTGAATTAAAATAGCCGATTTGGAAACGTGATGTTTATAACATAAACGGAAGCCGAATTTCAAGGTTTTAGAGTAAGTGAGGTTCTGGAGATATCTTAGTCCGCTATCTTGTAACATGACTGTAGATCCTAAGTATTTATTTGCAAGCACCTAGGGGCTAAGAGGAACCTACGTGAAAAATTGAATGGCCATAATTCCAGAGGCTCCAGACATACCGGGTTGCGTCTGTGAGTCAAGGGTATTTGGATTTTACACTTAATTACCTCGATTCCTGATGTGTCTTGGACTGTGGTATTTTTAAACATTATTATTTAATAAACTTCCGTGAAGAAACATTACAGTTATTTTATTAAGCGAGAATATGTAGGTGCCACAAAGTTCCCTAAATCCCTCCCTCCTTTATTTCTATACTTCCCTCCCCTTGAATAAAATAATTTGCAGAAATCTTTAATTATTAATTTTTTACGACTACTGGAGAAACAGTTATAATGTTAACTTTCCGGGAAAAGCAGAGATATTTTCCTTCTTCATATATATTATATATGGTCATTTCGAAAATCCTTTTCCTACTGTTCTTTGTAATTAAAGTTTTAGTACTATTGAGAGATATTATTATGTCGTATTTTGCATAAAAATTTCCGCTATCTTGAATAATAATGATGGTGAATCGTACAAATATTTATTCGTGAGCACATACGGACTAATTTGAACCGATCTACAAAATTTCATGATTATAAGTCATGTTGTTCCAAAGATATCGTGATAAGTAAGGGAGTGAGACCAAGAGGTATTTTGATTTAATAAATATATATAGATGTAGCTCTATATTTGAGAAAGTTAAGAGTTATACAAAAAACAAAGCAACAGTAGAACGTTAGATCGGCTTTAGACACAAAGCTTTGTTTTACGGATTAAATATTTTGAAATGTATAAAAACCAGGTTCTTCCTCTCGATCTTTTAAATAAAATATTGACTTTTTTTATTTAACGTTTTCTATAGCCATAGCTCCTGGGGAAATGAATTTTTTAAAGCTTAAAAAACCAAAAATATCGCTATTTTTAATACATCCATTTATTAATCGGTTTAATAGAAAATAATATTATCAAAACTTTAAATTAGTATAATAGACATTAAATTGACATTGATTTGAAAATTATTTTATTTTAATTAAGTGTTGAAACATAACTGTAATAACTAAATCCTTTCATTTTGGGCTGAATATTTTTATTTTAATTCTTTGACTTAAGGAAGAGTTTTTTCGAGCCCAATTATTATTATTATCCTCTCTAACTCAAAAAAATAACCTCTCTATAATAAAAAGAAACAAAAAAAACCCTTTTCTAATAAATTCCAACAATTTATTTTTATCTATCTCAATTGAAAATGCAATTTTATTACTCCAAACCTTTTGTTATTAATTATTCAATAGTCTATAGATGAGATGTCCATATATATTTCAGTATATCTCTAGTTTAGTTAATGTATCAAAACAAAGAAACCTCGCACAGTATTGTGGTAATCCTCGAGTGCGGAGCTGGCGTAGGAGTAGAAAAAAGTAGGTGAGGGAATTCCTTCATTTCGAATAGGATTAATTATGTAGGGCAAGATCCAATTTACGAGTACGGGCAGGTAAGGAGGCACACGAATCTTCAAATCCTAAAAATGTTGGGCTGGTGGAGGTTAGAAAGAGAGACTGGTGGAGTAGCGAGACAGGCACTCATCTGGGTGAAGGCCCAGTCTATAGGTTAGATCCAGGCCTAACCGTGTCAGTATGTAGAGTTTCCCAGTCATGTAGTCCCTAGTGTGAACCTACCACCCCGCTCAATTATTTATTAACTCTGCTTGCCAACCTTTTTTTCTAACCATTTTAATCTATTCTAAATGAAGCTCCTTCCGTTGAATGCGGACTAAGGATCCGTGAAAAAAGAACCTCCTTCCCTGAATAGAACAGGAGCCAAGGCTCACTTCAGAAAAAAAATAATAACTCCGGCTATTTATTGCGGAATATTAATTTTTTCCCAAGAGACGATGAAAAGAGAACGAACTTGAAAGCCTTCAGAAATAAACGTAGCTCACGATTACTACGCCTCAATCTTAAAATAAACTACTTTCGACCATGACACAAAATATTAATTGAAGCGAGCGTCAGCGAGTTTCTTACTTTTAACAAAATATGCATCTTTCTGCACGTCTGGCTGTCTGTCTGTCTGCCAGTAACGTTTATGTGTCCGACGATTACTTGAGTAAAATATGACCGATTTAGTTGAAATCTGGTATACATGTTTCTTATATACCAATGCTCAGGCAACGTTCATTAGACAGCGTTATCTGTCCAAAACTTCGAGCGCAAGGCTCGCGTAAACGTAAGCTTCAGCTAGATTGGAATTCTTGGATGGGAAAATATTCTTACATTACCTATTTGATGAGACGAACATTTTTTTACCAATGCAATTTTTGTAAAACCAACACCACTATAAAGTGATGGGCGTTATTATTATAAAAGCGGACCTCAATGCTTGAAAAAGATAAATAAGTTTTTACTAATATCTCACGTCCAGCCATTTTATCTCGAGTGTGCAATGCAGTTTTCTGTTTGCAATATTGAGCTTAGCGTGCATTTTTATCTTAAACAATAAACATTTTTATTTATAAAGATAGCTGAAATCGGATCAAAAACAGTAATATTTTTAATTATTAATTAAAGAAACATTTTTTCCTGTTTTTCTATTTTATCCCCATCTTAAATGAAAATATGACATAAGTGAACATAACAAAAATAACTGTATTCTTAAAAGAGCTTTCTAACGACATGCATCGCGAAGAGCGTATTCTATTTTAACTTTTGTACCCCGTACCGCTATGTACCAATTTGGACAATATCAGATTTATATTTTCTGTGGTTGATGACTATGACCGTGCCGAATTTTGTGCGGATCCGTTCAGCCGTTCAGGAGGAGTATGTGACTAACCAAATGCAAAGTGTAGTAAGAGCTTCGCTTCGCTCAGATCAATAAAGCTTGGTATATGCATTGTTTTAAGTACAATTGGAACAGGCATGTAAAATTTCAACTTGATGAAAGGAGAATGAAGGGGAGAAATGTTAAGAGTATATTTGACACTTTGCACCTCACACCAACAATCGATGCATTCCAAGACCCAAATGCACACTGATATAATTCCTTGTAGGATCTTCATAGCAGACTATTTTATGATTAAACCTGAAATGGTTGACTCGATATTTTTAGACAGTCGAGGATAATTAATATGTTCCCATTAATTTTACGTTTAATGTAAATTTAAAAGGTACAATATGTAAATAAGAAATAAATGAGAATAGAATCTATAAATAATATAGAGTCCTGCGGGTTTGGTTTTTTTTTATGCAAATCTATTGTTTGTTTTTTTGAGCTTAATGACGTTTTGTACCCTTGACCTGCAAAAGAAGAGGAGGTTTACTATCTAAAGGAGACTTTTAAAAAAACTGAATTAAATATTTAAAATTAAATCCTGTCGATGGATGTTAATGAAGACTGTATATTTGAGAATATCAATATTTTAAAATGCGGAGAGAATTTTTCAAAATTTAAAGCGAAATTTAATAAAATATAATTTTAATTTAAGGTGTTTATCTTCTTTTATAAATTTAATTTGTTGCAATGAAATATAATTTATTTTTATTTAACACGTGTAATTAAACAATTCAACTTCTACTTAAGATAATTACATAGAAATATATTATATTTTCAAATGGCATAAATATTTTCTATTTTACTACGTTTTTATTAGCTTGCTTTGTTGTTTTTTGTTTGTGGGTGCAGTACAAATATTGCACTCGATTTGTTTTAAATTCCCGAGTACCTAGACATTTGAAACTTTTAGAATAGCTCAGAACACGATGACAATGCATTATTTTAATACTTTTATCCATTTTTCAGCAAAATGTAATTCGTTTTCAGCAAATTCTGCTGTATCGAAAGTTAGTTCGGAAAAAATCCGCAAATTATTTTATTTGTTTTGGCAGGTACCATATTTAAAATCTTCATTTTGACAAGTTTAAAATTTACGATTTATGACAGAAAATTTAAAAACCTAGTACATAAAAAGTTCTTTTTATCTTGCAATTAATACAACTAATCTTTGTTCTAAAACTAACTAAATTAAAAAAAAAAAAAAAAAA